>VZTV01084286.1:0-18757 GCA_013400875.1 Anhinga rufa | reverse complement strand
AATTAAATAAAAAAAAATCCGATCTACATACATTATGGTGGTTTGTTACCAACACAGAGGGAAAGGAGCAGAGAATCTACAGTGAGAGGCAGCTGGTTAAGTATGAGAGAGCATAGTCATATTTTTTACAAGTTAAACAAATTGTAACAGACAGCTACAAAATACTACATTTCGATAACATAAATACAGAATATATAAATATACAAGTAATACAGCCATACACAGCTAAAAAATAGGGTGTTCACTTAAAAACAGAGTTCCCAATGCAAAGTATCTGGCAGTCCCTTCACAGTCACTGCTGAGCAGAAACAGGGTGTGCAGGACCAAGGGCACCCGGGCTGCATCCTTGAGGAGGGCAAATGGTTGTCAGTTTATTCGGATGGGCCTCAAATGAGCAAGACTGTGCTTAAATCCCACCAAAGCCAAGAGACTTCAGGTACCTGCCAAGAGGTAAGCGAGTGCCCAAGCACCCCCCTAACCGGAGAGAGCAGACGCCTGAAGCCCTGGCCACGCTGCTGTGGGTGCGGCGGTCAGCGGTCCCGTGCCACCGGGGCGAGGAGGGCGGGCTGGAGATGGACCCGCACACACAGGGAGCGTCTGCTGTTCAGAAAGGCATGGTGTGGTTTGGGCATGGGATTGTTTAAAGCACTATCCTGAGCACTCGAGACTTTAGGTACTGTGGCTCCAGCTCCCATGGCTTTGAAGCGCTTCAGAAGCCTCTATGTCCTTTCACTGTTGTGACCAAGCTCCAGGCTTGTAAGAACCCCTTCCTTCCTCCTGGATTCTGCTGTTAATTTCTAGTGACTTTTGGGGACAACCAGAATTATTACGACACGCTTCAAAGAGGTGCCCTCGCAAACCTCAGCTTGCAGCATCCCTAGCAGCATCACAGAGCCGGGTTCCCAGGGGCACCGGGGGTGGTGACTTGGGACATACTTCTGATCCTTAAGGAAACTGGGAGTCCTGAGCACAGTAGAAAGAGGTAAGTGGGTTCACATCATCCCTGGAAGGTTTGCCGGCATGAAGGACCTTCCCCATGCAATGACGGCGCAGCGAGGTGGCTGAGCTGCTGCTGACAGAGCGGCAATGACCCCTTCAAAGGACCTGGCAATACTCATCCGACTTGTGCGGGGTGGGTCTGAAAAATCCACTCAGCAGCCATCATGAGACTCACGTGAGTCACACCTCAGGCACGGTTAGCAGCAACTGAGCCAAGTGATCTGGATGTTTTTGATGACAGAGTTTAAAGAAGAAAAGGGGATCAAAATGCCTAGGATGGTGTTTCAATCTTAGTGATTGCAACTACCACACTTTACTTACAGCAACACAATTGTCTTCCATGTCGTGCCTGTGAAACACATTTACCACCAGCCCCTAACTGCTTACAATACAGGGTTTAACCCATGGTGCTGCAGTAAATGGGGGCTGAGAACAGCAGTGCATGGTAGGAATCGTCCCCTTGACAGTCAACTGTGCTGCCGCCCAGCTGAGAGCCCAGCAGCGGCATCGAGGGCCACACTGTTCTGTAACCGTTTCTGAATGCCGGGAAACCTCTATGTGCCACTGTTACAGACCTGGAAACTGCGCAATAAACACCTCTGAGGAAGCTAGTACCTAGCATATTAATTCTGATCTCACAATCATCTTTTTTAAACATTATTGAGCAAACACTGAAACCTAATCAATCATCTTTTACTTAATTGCATCTTGTCACCACTTCAGCTTAACATGTATTCCTTGCTTAGCCAAAACAACATGATTGAAACACCGTGAAGAGCTCACTTGATGCATTTATATTAGAGAGGGGTTAATTTCCTAGGGAAAATGATCACTGTAAGGTGCATGTAATAAACTGCTGTCATGACCTCTAGCCTTCAAGCTCCCATATGTGCAATCATTGTTTGTGGTTTCCGTGGAAGTGCCAGATGCTAAGAATTTTTGGCAAGAGTTTATCAATTTGACTCAGTGTAAGATATTACTGTGATATGGCCCATTAAACATTTTACTTTCACCTGATCGGTGACATTCCCTTGACAATAGAAGAGTAAAGCAGAAATCAGAAAGGTCAGAGGTTGCTGTATAATCTTTTACTGCAGGTCCCAGGTTAAAACCACAATGATCACACTCCAGTAGGGTAATTCATTCCACAAAAAAAAGTGACATTTATTTTGCTTTAATGAACTTTGGCCTTTGCCAGATATAACGGGTCCACTGGCAATCATTGGCTATGCATTCCTTCCCTTGACCAGCAGCAACCCACAGTGGCACGGGAAACGTTACGCATGCCAGAGGGCTTGACTGTGTCGTGCACGTGGCACTAGAGATGGTAGAATATGGGGGAACAAACAGCTAAGGCATCATCATACAACACACCAAGGGAAGAGGAGATGGTATGTACAAGCAATGAAAAGGAGAAGAAAAAAAAGTGGCAAACAGTCATCCAAAAAATCAGCAAAAGATTATGGTTACTTCAGCTATAAAATGGGATATCTGATTCTTTCCTTAGAAATGGATTGGTTTTTTCAACATCCAGCCCAGAAGCAGAGGTAGAGTTGGGACAAGGCAGTTCTCCAAACTGTAGATCACATTATAGTTCTCACAGAAATCCCTGTAAACACTAAAAATGCCATTTTGATCCTGCCAGTAATGAGGGATGAAGCAAGGTTGTGCCTATGTGTAGAGTCTATAAACCCAGTATGTTTGAGATGGTGAAGATGCTTTTCTATGACTCTAAAGCAGCACAGCAGAAGGGCGGGGAGGAAAACTTGATGAATCCATTGAGATCGGTGGTGACAAATGTTTATAATGTGCCATATGAAATCTGCTTGCCTTCTGCCCTGCAAGCAGTGAGGATCACCTGAGTTCGTTATAGATGTTTGCTAACATGCAGAGAGAAAGGAAATTGTAATTTATTTTGATACACAAGGAAAAGGAAAGATAACTGAAGGGGATTGGTATGAAAAGAAAACTCTTCCAATTTCAAAACACATCCAGGGGCTCACAACCTTCCCTGTCAGACAGCAAGAGAATGGTCACTAGCAGAAGCATATGGGTGTGACGGACCCACCTCCCTGGGCAGAGCAGCCAGCAGCTGGGGCTGCCACCGGGGAGGGAGGAGATGGGAACCTGCAGGGAGGGGAGCATCGCCCCGGCACCCTCACAGAGACACTGGGCCCTTCACTCATGAAGGGCTGGGTGTGTGGCAGACAGCGGGTCTGCCACCGCACAGCAGCGGGCAGGGTTCGCCTCGGGTCCGCGCTTTGCTCTCCTGCACTGCACACACACAGAGTCTTCTCCCCCAGTGCTTTCCTTGCCTCCACAGAATGAAAATGCACGCACTTAACTTGCAGATAAAACTTTGCTTTCTCAAGAAACCCCTAACACACTTAGTCCACATTTCTATGCTGGGGAGGAATGTGATCCTATTTTCTTCCCTCGGACCTATCATCTGATCCTTGCCATCCACCCCTCCGGGACACAAGGAGGACCCTTCCCCATCAGCGACGGGGTGGGCAGCTGTCTGTGGGGCTCCCCAGCAGGACCCCCCTCTGCTGCGGCCAGGGTGGCCCCGGCTCTCTCCCCGGGTGCCGAGGCTGCAGGAGCCCCACTGTGGCCGCCCCCACGACGGGAGTCCCAGAGTCCCGCGGTCCTGCAGAAGGTGCTGAGCCTCATGGGAGACTCTGCAGTGCTGGCCTGGTACCAGTCCTCAGCCTGGAGGAGTCAGATTAACCAACGCTTTGGACTTGTTTTCAGCTATTATGGTCAATATATTAAAGGTATTTATTTAAGAAAGTGCCTATCCTGCCAATCTTTCCCCATGAGCTCTATTTTGAACACACCCTATAATTACTGATATTACCCTGGCAAATTTTCCCCATGAAGTCTTCTCCACTAAGAGCCATGACCGTACTTGTCTGCCTCTCCACATTATAATTATCACCAGGCAATATTTATAACTATACTATTATTTATGATATTTTATGCCCTACAAAAACCTATATGACATATGCTCAAACTTCAGCATCTGAGACATTCAGACTTCAGCTGGGACGTTCCCTTCAATTTGTGTACTCGTTCTTACATTTGCACTGACAGGTTAGTTGGAGTATTTACTGTAAATACTGGAGTCCCGTCAATGTGAAACCTGCAGGACTTGGGTTGGACTCCAGCTCAACATATCTAAACCTCCCATTGTGATCTCTTTCGTACTTTTTCCCCCAGTTGGTGCACATTTCAGGACTTCTGATGGTTCAGGCTAGAACTGTATATCATAGATTTTTGCTGAGGCGAGATAATTAACTAAAGGAGTGCTTAATTATTCCAGATGGACAATGGAACATAGCACATTTATGCCTCATGCAAAACATAAACAAACAGAACAGAATGAACAACACATGCTTGCCAATCATGGTCTAGACTTGAAATTTGGCACTGTAATACTTACAAACAAAAGTAAATGTTTTATTCTCACACTTCAAAAAAAATTAAATAAAACTCTGTCTTATAAGCACCTTTAGCTTTAATTATTTAAGATCAATACTAACCTAAATGCCTCTGTCCCTAACATGCATCTCCTCTCCAGGGTCATAAACCTTTCTTATTATGAAATCACTAGCTTTCTCCACAAATAGTACTGTTAACCAGTTTCCTCAGTATCATATGCATAAGGGCTATAAACTAATGAGCAGATCTAGGTTATGTAGAAAAAGTGTAGAAAGGAAACAAATGTTGGACGTCACATTTACATTAACTTCTCACAGTTCAAATGGCAATTTATCCACAACATAGTATGAATCATGCAGTAAGAAAAGGGAGGAATCTCCAGTTTCTTTGATTTATTTGTCATATGGTCGACTGATGTCAGTATCAGTGGCTTTAAAAAAAAAAAGTTTAAACATCCAAAAGAAGAAAGGAAGAGAGAAAGGAGGAAAAGGTCTAGCTTTCCGCAAAATCCATTTCCTTTACAACGATGAGCTCAAACCAAACCAAAGGCTGCTGACGAGCAGGGTCTTCTGTTCCTTTCATGCTTGTCTCGTGGTCTGGTGCAAGCTGGGAATCAAGGATATGGGACTGGTGGATGCATTTTGTTTATATATATATATATATGTATGTATGTAGGTAGGTATTAATATATATATACATACATACACATATATGCACACAGATATAGTCTTCCTAAAAATGCTCTTTGCAGTCCAGAGGCAGCAGGAGTCACTGTGAAGGAAGAGCTGGGCAACATATGGCTGTAGAGTCTGCACTGGAAAAAGTCACTGGCTAAATACACGCCGGCTGTTTGTTTTCTTTTATTTTCATGAGGCGAAATACGAGCTCTGCATAGAGTACAGCCTGTCAATGGGGTTTCCTACTCTAGCCTGCATGGAGTTAACTTCGGAAGAGGCAAGAAAACAGTCGCTCAAGCTAGTTAAAGAGGTATCACTGTCGATATCATGAAAAATGGAGTCGTTTCCTGCAAATGAAACGTATATGTTAAGCTGGATTCTGTGCAGCCAGAGGAGGACACAGTACACATGGATGCCCATATGTTGCACGCTGCAGCAAAAGGGAATGCTTCTGGTTTTGTTTTTACACGTTAACGTAATTTTGCTCTAAGGGTCTGACCTACAAAGAGGAAGGCTAGCAACCAATTCAACTGGCAGCAGTGCCACTGAAACCTGCCAGGATTTAATTTATACTTCAGTCAGCAGCACAAAAGAGAGTCTTGGCTGATGACGGAAGCAAACAGTGCTGGGGAAGAGCAGGTCCCTGGCTCTCCGTGAGCTGGGATCCAGCATTCGCAGCAGCAACGGGGCCACCGAGGAAGGTGGGACCAGACACCAAGTGCCCGCGACAGAGAAAAGCTGTCCGAGAGCCATAACCAGTAATGGTCTTCATTTACACACAAGGTAAAAGGCAGATCTACAAATGCAACAGGATGCAGGAGGAGACTCAGCTTCCCTGGCTTCAAATGACTTAGAGTTGTAAACACACTTTTATTTCAGAAAATTCCACTCTTTTGGGGCAGGTTTGGAACAGCACCATTATTTCCCTTAGCAACTAAGATTTCCGCTTACTTCACCTCTTAAGGTACCAAAAAGAGCTCTAGCTCAAGTCCTGTGAGCACTAAGAAAGTGTTAGTCCAACTCTTTTTCCTCACGCACTCATTTGAAATGGCTTTGTGCTATCTCCTGCACTGGTTTTGGAGTGCAGAACCTGCCTCCCAAGGAGTTTTGCTTAGAAAGCCAAGCAAATTGTTAGCAACAAGATCACAAGCCATCTAATGCTCACTGGCACTTCAGATGTCCTCAGCTCGTTACAGGATTTACCAGATTGCCTGGTGTTTATCATGGACTTGTCTCAGCGGGAAAAGTAATAACACAGACCCAAAGCAGATTTCTTGTTGGCCTGTGCATGCCGTGCTCATGAAAGCGATATGCACGTGGACCTCTACAATGAAGTGCTCCTGGTCAGCAGAAACCAGTCTGGCGCAACAGGCCCTTGCGGGCTACAGCAAGGCCAATAATCAGTTTGAGAAATCCTCTTAAATTTAATTTAAATGCCTCACTGCAATTGTCCAGAATCAATTATTAGGCATTTAATGCTTGTGATGCATTTGGTGTACCTATCCACTTGATGGTGTGTGGTCAGGAAATCGTGAAAGCAAACCACCATCTTGATTTTGGGCAGAGAACAAAATTACTCAGGAGAAATGCCCTGTGGTGACACAACTCTCAGTAGCTCAGAACTGTTCTTTAACAAATCCATGCATCCAATCTGAGGGATCTTAGAGGGGTGCTTATTCATTTTAGAATAAATAGATTACTTCTCTTTGTTAGACCACTTTTCAAGGCACTTTTTTCCCAAAGCTTCTAAGAAAAAGGAAAAACTTGTGAGGGAGCTAGAATTTGGTACTGTTTTATTTTTCAATGTCTTGGGTAGTGGTTTAAAAAAGTGGAGCTGGAGAGGTGATGTTCCTTGTTTTATCAGTTATCAAAATTATACCATAAAACAGTTCTGAAGGGTGTCCAGAGCCTCACATGAGCTCTCTTCTATGTCCTTATCTGTACATGAAAATATACACACAAAACTGACTGGTACAAATTCCCCGGTACAAATCCCAGAAAAGATATAAAAGCAAGTAACTCTACTGAACCTTTGGTGTGTGAACTAGCATACGAACCCTGCTATTTCTGATGCGGCAGAATGATGCATGCCTTACCATAAGGGTTCATGTGGTCGCCTGGCATTTGTGGAGGGGTGAGACCCTGCTGGAATGGGTCTGTGCCATAACTGCTTTGATCCATTGCTACAATCTGCTGCTGTGGTGGTGCAAGTGGTGTGTAAGATGTCATCATCCCTTCCATTCGGTTGGACATTACTTCTGCAAAGCAAACAGGAGGGCACAGTCACTGCTTAGGAACGAAGAGGCAGCAGACAGTAGCATCAGTGGCAATACTGAACCCAAGCGCAGAGTGAACGCAGCTAGGTTTGTCCTGTATTCAGAGGAGCCTTCCAAATTTTGCCTGAGAGTACAACTCTTCGCAGTAATTTGAAAGACTTGTAATTTCTGACTATCATTTCTGGAGCTCCTGAGTGTTGGACTGTATCTTCCCAAGGTCTGTCCTGTGTGTGACATAGCCTTATTATTCTCTAACTTCTGTTGGCACCAGTTTTTATGGCTCTGCATAAAGAGGAGGATTTGAGGCTGCAAGGCTTTGGGAGTTGGAGAACCTCAAGAGCACCCACGGAGCAGCAGGGCAAGCCCTGGTGCCTCTGTGCAGCTCCTGCCCCAGCTGCTGGGGCACCAGAGGGGCTCCCTGTGCCTTGGCTGTGGCAGCGATGCTGGTGCCCTTGCAAGCAGCCTGTAGGTGCCGAGCTGAACATGGTCCTCCTTCAGGAGAAAACAAACTGGAGGATCTACCTGAAGTGAACCTCCTGGAGACTCCCTCCAGTGAACGTGCCTCTGTACTGCACACCACTTCTAGAAAGGAGGTAACAGCTTCTGTGTAAGCACCTCCAGGGTCTGGCCCCATGGGGGAACTCTGGGATAACCTGGGGTGGGCACTCAGATACGGCACCTCTGCGTGCTTCCACTGAGGGTGGCACACGTTATCCACAGACTTGTGCATGCCCTGTACGACTGTACTTAAGACATAATGTGGGAATCGCATGTCAAGAAACCTTGCAGATCCTTTTCCCCTTGCTTTGCCTTCATCACAAATCCCCTACCTTGCCCTAGTCGCTGCGAGTTTTGTTGCTCCTGCTGCTGCTGATGCCTTCGTGCTAGTTTTTTCATCTGAATAAAAGAGGAAGAACAGAACAATCTCATGGCTCTGAATGCAACAATTTTGTTTCCTCACAAAACCCTCTGCAAACATCGAATCAATTAATACAGACCATTTATGTTCATGCACACACCACTGTGGGTTTGGTTTCATTTCCAAGCTTAAACATTTCAGTTTCTAGTTCGTATCTGCGTGCAAAATTTACTCCCAACCTCATGTTGTTTTGAGCACACAATCTTAATGTCTGTGTTTGAAAGCTGCCTTTCTTGTACGGATGTAGACAGCAGTGCATGCCAAATACGTACAGTTCAGTCCCTCTGTGGTATGCACTACATCTAGCGGGAGGGGGAAGACTGTGTTGGAGGATAATTTGCGTTTTGCTTTTGAGAACTTGACAATCAACCTACCTTTGCTCTTTGGTTTTGAAACCAGACCTGGACAACTCGCACACTGAGTCCTGTTTCAGCTGCTAGTGTTTCTCTGACCTACAGGAGGAAATGTTTAATGATGTAATTTTTTATATAAAAAAAAAAAAAATCGGTTATGTTAGGAGGAATATGCCTGTATTTAAAATAAAAACTGCACGTACAGAATTACTTCTAAAAATTCCTCATAGTTTTGCGTAGTTTGTTCAAGTTCTGCCCTTCATGTCACTACCAGTTTCATAAGTACTGAACAAACAGTCTGAGCTGTGTAAAATGACACTAACTCATTTAATGATTTTTATTTTACCCACAAAACAGTTCTGAGCAAAAAGATACAAATTTGGCTACGAACTTTTTTTTTTATATTGTTAAGGTACAATTTCGTACTTTAAAATGGCAAAAAGGCACACTGCACTGTCCCAAGAGACATACGTTGTATGTCAGCAGGAGAATGTCACTTTTTGCAAAACTGACAGCTTTCAGGATACAACTCTATTTTTTTTCCAGTTGAACTTAGGAGGAAACAGTTACCTGGCTTGCTTTTCACAAAGATTTGATTTTCACCAGCTTCATCAGTGAAGCAACACCTTACACCTTTCCCTAGCTGCTATAAACAAGATCAACAGCAGGGTTGTTTCATAAAAAAGCAAGACTGGAAGGACAAGTAGTGGGACCAAAGCTGAGCACCCATCTCACTAGACAGCGACTCCCTCTGTGGTGGGAAGGAGAAGGGCAAAAGCCACTTGTTTACCTGGGCTCTGATATTCAAAGTCTGCTTCATGGTTTATGAGAACCAAGTATCGTTGTTCAGCAGGAATCAGTCATAGAGCTGCTCTACCTACTGTGGGTGAATACCCAGAAATAAAAATGAGCTGGTCCTAAGCTGCTGATTGCTCCTGGCTGAGACGGTATTTGGGTGAGCATCGCCATATGCTGGCCTGGTTTCTGCGTTCGCTCCAAGGCACCTGCTGCTGCCCCGGGAAGGGGGCTACCTGGAGCTGTGGCCTGACCCTCGCACCCCCGTGGCCTGGTGTCAGAGCTGACTTCAGGTCCCTGATGGAGCACCCACCTTCCTACAGGGCTTGGAAGACACTTCAAAGGACGCTTTGAATGCTCGTCTCTGCTGCGTAGTAAGTATTGTCCTTGGTCGTTTAGGTCTTCTTGGGTCCTTCCCATCATCACTTCCTTTTCCTTGGGTTACTTGTCCTTTGGTGGGCTTAACATCTCCGTCTTCATCATCACTTTTAACTGGTGAAAAATAAACACGATATAAAATTGTACTTGTTCCACCAAGAAGACAGGGTGTTTCAGAACTGCTCTTCAGCTGCCAAACCAGCCAACAGGTTCAACCATTACCCCATGTTTATTTGAATACCTAAAGTAACTACAGGCAGGAAGAGACTACCTTAGATTTGTGTGCACTGCCTAAGTCAAATGCCACAAAGGCATAAAAACGTGTTCAATTTTTAACTGAGGGCATGGGACTGATCAGGGGATGGAAATTCAGAATACGCTTCAAAATTTCCAGGAATCAGGACAGAGAGGCTTCATGCCCTTGCAGCATCGCCGGTCCCATCTGCGCTCACCTGCTGCAACCACACTGACTGACACACACTCTTCCCTTCACAGCAGAGCGGCACCTTCTCCCGAAGCATCAGCTGCAGACAGGTACTACTGCCTGCACCGCTGTGGCAGCAAAACAGCGTAAAGGCAAATAGCACAAAAATATCTAGCTAAATAAAGATTGTGGTTATAGTTCCCAGTATTTTGAACCTCTAGAGATAATATTAAATATAATCTTTGCCATCTCATTTCCGCATCCCACAGAAAACGTCGGTATTCTTTCTCTGTGTATTCAATGTGTCTATATGCGCATGCACGGATTTTTCTTGCTAAATACATACAAGTATATATGTGCTTGTGTAGACCAAATAGGTCATTTGTATTTTGTACAGTTAAATTCTGAATATTCATACAATCTGGTGATATTACGCGTGTTAGTACATTGTACTGGGAAATCTCAATCGCAGTGGCAAAGGTTGAAGAGTAAGTACAAATTTTGTTGTGAAAATCAACTTTCCAACTCAGCATATTTTGTTTCACCAAACTGCTGATTTTTCTTCCAGAAAACATTAATATATTATTATAGGGACTTCAACATGAAGAAACACACTGCAATTTTTATATACTCAGAGATTACGTTTGGGGAATTAACAAATTAGACTTTAATTCATTTTAGGGTCTGATTATTACACACCTAGCAATCTAATCACCTTTTACTTTAATAAGCATCTTTTGCCTAATGATTAAAGAGAAGTTCAGTCATTTTAATAACCATGACATTATTAACTTTCCAGCACGCCATTTCTAAGGAAAGGTTTGCGAGGATTAATATTGCTCATTGGAGAGTTACTTTTGTGTCCAGTGGATAAATATTTGATTGGAGAAGGACACATTCCCAGCCAGGGCTATGTGAAATCATTTGCTCTCACGCAGGCATCTGGGAGATCTGTGTTTTCAATGTATTAGACAATGGGACACGAAACATCCCATTTAATTTGTCAACTTGTTTTTCAGGTTTGGGTTTGGCTAACAGAGAATAACGAGGGAAAAAAAAAGCATCTCCAGGAGTAAGAAACTACCCCCTTAATGCCAAGGGGAAATGAGATTGAAACCCAGGTTGTTCTGCGCCGTGCCGCTGTGGTAGCTTACTGCTGCTCACAAAATACAAACTCTGGTCCTGAAGGAGAGCCCACCTGTGCCCAAAGCAGATCTCAAAGGGAGCCGGCTGGCGAACAGCAGCCCCCAGTGTCTGCGCAGAGAGAGGCCGGCAGGGGAGGAGGATCCCCACGATCCCCACGTCCACCACTGCAGCGTGGGGACAGCCCTGCACACGCAGACGCGCAGCTCTCCCAAGGGGCTTTGTGCGGACACGGGCAGGCGGGCAGCGGGACGCTGAAGCTGGCGATGAGAGAATGACATGCTGAAGGGCAAGTAGGAAACTCGCATGCCTCGGGCAAACTCACAAAGAGCCCAAACCCTACAACCCGAGGTTCACGGAGCACAGCGCTCAAGGTCCTGCAAATACAGTATGGCAATAAATAACATGCTGCTCCAGGAAAGGCCCTGGTCCCGCACGTCCTGCTGAGTCAGCAGTGACCTTTGTCTTGCAGCATTCCTGACATGAAAATATAAATTTCAGCAATGTGGAGAATATGGCTCTCAGATTAGAGATTAAGGATAATTACTGTTCCTAGCTAAATTAGAATAACGCATTTTCCCATAAACCAGAGACAAACATTCATGTCATTTGTACGCTTAATGGCATGGTAATTGTTGATTTTCTTAGATATTTTCTTGGGAAACAAGTGTGCAATTACTATGGCTGGCAGCAATTTGTGTACATGCTGTCTCTAGTCTTGGGATCAGCCAGGGCACACCGGCAGCAGGAGGTTTCCAGTCTCCTCGAGTGCATACAGCACGGGAAGGAGGCATCTTGTCTCTTCTGGAACTGCCTGAGAGCCTCAGAGCCAGCCCTCACTGTAACCACTGCCAGATCCCCTGGGTTTTGGACTGGAGAACCCAAATCCAGTGTGTGAACTATTTGTCCTGTGCAGTACTGTGTTTCCAGCCCTGGACAGACAGCAAGCAGCTTTTGCTCACTCTCTTTTAAAACCTTCCCTAGGAACTGGGTGGAGGAAAGGAGGTCTCCATCTCTCCATCACTGTGAAGATCTCAGGGAAGATGCCCATCAGTTGCTATCAGGTATGAGGACTGCACTGTCGTCTTTGGAGAAGGCAAAAGCTCTGGTCACAGAATGGTGACCCTCCGCCTTAACTCCCAGGCCCAGTGGTGCAGACACTCGCAATCATACTGTTGAAGCCCCAGGACCCTCTGAAGAGAGGGATCGCACTGCAGATTAGTAGTAGTGCATTTTAGTAAGATATTGAGCCTGTCCTCCCTTGATCCTAAACAGCAGCACAGTACCTCAAGGACACTTCTGGAGATCCGTAGCAGGCAAACTTTGCATGTGTCCCTTCTGTACTATTGTAGCACACAAAGCGTAGCAGAGCTATCCTTGGGACAACACAGAGATGGTCTCCTAGGCTGACACCAGAATGGGCCTCGGACACAAAACAGCGGGTAGGCAACAGAGACCAGAAACTAGAGCCCTAGCAGCGCACAAGAGACACACTGCCAGGGAGAAGCATGCGTGGAAGTCAGGAGAGCCAAGCATTGTACCTGGCCTGAAAGCATCCAGAGACAGACTCCCCTAGCCTCATTCAAGTTTCTGCTTTTTGGTTTTGTGCGAGCCCTCTCGCCTGCCCTACTGGGAGGGGATACGCGGGCAGCTTTGCCAAGCGGGCAGCCGCTGCGGCTTCCTGCACCGCACACGCTACTGCTGCAGCGCAAACCCGCCTCTCCGTTTCTTTCAGATTCTCCTCGATAACTCTGTGTTGTACTTGTAGTTTTTCTTGAAGTTACCGTTCGTGACTGGCAGAGAGAATACACCTGAAAATCTTATTACTACTTCGCTCATTTTCCTAGCTCAGCGCTGAAAGTGTGTGTGCAGAAGATCCCCTGAAAAGTATGTTAAGTGGATGGAAAAACGCCTATGGAAAACAGCACACTTTGAATGAGGCCTCGGGTGACGGAAGTCAGTCTGAGTCACATTTTGTGATCTTACAGAAAAATACCTTGATGAAAACAACAAGTTTTTGTCCTTTACTAAGCAGCCAGTTAAGGAAGGGAGTCAAGTTAGGGAGAACAGACTGCAAGTAGGGATTTTTTTCACTGTCCCTGCTAATTTGCATGGGTGGCATGTGCATATAGATAAAGCGGATGTGTAAATGGATATACTTTTCCGTAAGAAAGCTCTACAAGCCCTCGTGGCTTTCCCAGTCGGAGCAGGTGTGGGAAAAGCTCACCTGAGTCTGAGTCGTCTGGGCTGACTGAGCTCAACAAGTCTTTCTCTTTTTCATAGTCACTTTTGCAGAGCAACTGCCCTTCCTTAAGAACAAATTCGTCCCCTTTCCTCAGCTGTCGTTCGCAAACGCAGCAGCAGAAGCAGCTTAAGTGGTAAACACACTCCAGGGCTCTCATCACAAATTCTGTTGGGGCGATCTTTTCCATGCAGCCACTGCACTTAGCAGCAAACAGCCTGTAAGAGAGAGAGACAGTGAAGTCAGAGAATGTCAGATCATACAGTGCATGAATTTAAATACAGCAAATTCCTTAATTTAACTACAGATCAGCTTGGCTCATGCTTTTGCTCACTGGGAGACTTGCATCCTTAGTCCTGGAAACATCACAGGCATGCAATTTATTCAAATCTCAATCCCTTTGGTCTAGAGATTCCCAAATCACCTTTGCTGGATAAAAACCACAAAGATTTGTCCTTATCTCGCTGTTTTGTTCCTCTTCAAAAAGAGAAACAAAAAGGAGCTCTCAGAGTTTGGATAACTTGTCCAAAACCAAATTTAGTTTAATTCACCTTTTAGAGGAAGGGCCAATTCACGCTTTTTTTATACAGGCTCTCCGGTTTCAGCACTTAAACCCTATTCTGAATAGATTTCATGACTTTCCATTTTTGGTATTGTCTGTCTCTGAGGAGGCTGATAAATGAACACAGAAACAAGCATGAAAACTTGGTGTTATTGCCGAGGAGAAGACGACACACACACATGCAATCGCACACATGCAATTGATAAAGAGAGGAGTGAAATAACACAGCTTTTCTTTGGATGTTGAGTTATTCCAGAACAACCTGTCTCTGAAGGGAGTACTGTGCATTTTAAATGGTGTGAAACATCCTTTGGCAGAGATAGGCAGTGATACAATCTGCTAAATTACCACTATAATCACAGGCTCTAGAATATACACTGTATTCCAGACTAGTTCTTATTAAACCTTTATAAACCCCCTCTTTCATCCATCATTAATTTTCTAAGATAAAGTTAGAATGATTTAGATTAATTTTATTTTGCTTTTCTAATGGCAGCTGGGAATCTCCCTAAGTGAGCTTTTAGGAAGAGGGCTGCTTCAAATAAAGATGAATAGCTAAGTTACGTCCCTGTATCACACGGTGGGCTTAGTGATTTGAAATTCAGTGTCTTTTACGGCAATGCATCAAAGTGCAAGGTGCATTAATATTTACATTTTGGCAATCAAATTAACACGATTGCACCCATGTGTTCACCGGGAAAAAAAAAAGGAGATTCTGCCTTTTAGGATGGGGTACACTGATTTTTTTTTTCATCCTCAAAATTATCCCTTTTTTTTATAAAACGTGATTATCTTCGATTTTAGAAGGCACAGGCTGTGGTAGCTACCGATTCCCCCAAAGCCTCCATTTTGTCTGAGCTGAGAAGTACAGCAAAATGGCAGTCACCAGCTCCTCAGCAAAATGATGGAGCCACAGGATGGGCAGGAGGGACTAGAAAATGTACATACATTTGCATACAGCATCCAAAGAAAGGCTGACTGCCCAAGAACTTGTGGGTTTTCCCCATCTGTATCTTTTGATCTAATGAGATCTGTACCACTAACCTCGCTGGCTCGGCGCGTACCTTTGCACAACCACAGCCACAAGGTAACAGCTCTGCGTTGCACGAGCCACGCGAGGCGGACCGAGCGGCTCTTTTTTGGGTACATAATGCGTTAAATCTATTAAAGGGAAACTGCTGCCGTGCAGGACCCATGGCCACCGCTAGTGAACAGGCCATCTTGTGTCATTGGGCCTGTTGGGTTTGTCTGCAAGGTTTTTCTTCTGTTGGATGAGAACTTTAACAGAAAGAAAGGAGTATGACTTTGTGTTCTAGCTAGCAAACGTCACAAAGATATGACAGCGCTTCAGCTAGCGAATTCCCAAGCAGGAAATAGTTTTGCCTATACACAATAACGTATGTGAAGGGATTAAAACACAAGGGGAGAAAAAGAGCAAACAGACTTTAAGCGCTTTAAAAAGTTGTTTCTATTTAACTGCTTAGACCTATTCGACTCCATTTAATTAGGCTTGCATCTTTTCTCCGAGGACTGTCCTTGCGACGGGGCGCACTCAACAGCAGATGCGGTGCGAAGGCGCCCGGCCCCCGCCCGCACAGGCTCCTTCGCGCCACCGCCTCGGTACGGGCTGCGGGGGCTGCGGGGGCCGGGGCGGCCCCTCCGACGGTGCCAGCGCGGGAAACGCCGCCGTGCCCGCACCGCCGTGCCCGCACCACCCGCACCGCCCGCAGCCTCCGCACCATCCGCCGTGCCCGCACCNGTGGCCACGACAGTTGTGTCGCGGTCGCGCTGCCGGCAACAGCGAGGGGAGCGCACCGGCTCCCTCCGCCGCCGCGGGGCCGAACCGCGCAGGCAGCCCCGCGCATTCCCCGCGCATTCCCCGCGCAGGCAGCCCCGCGCAGCGGTGAGGGGCGCCGCGGGGGCTGCGCAGCCGAGCGCGCCCGGCCAGCGAAGGCTCAGCACCCGCTCCGCGGTTGAGGGCAGCCTCGGGCAGGAAAGCTCACCCCCAGCCCCGCACTTCTCCCCCCCGGGGACAAAACTAACCCGCCCTCCTCGGGCCCGGGAGCGAACCGCTCGCCCGAGCGGCACCTTGGCTCTCCGAGCGTCCCTCTCCTCTTCCCTCACGATACAAGATGCCCAGGCGCACACAGAAAACGCGATACAAGATGCCCAAGTGCACACAGAAAACACTTTGTGTGTTCACTGGCGATCGACTGTTGCCAGAAGGACGGTGCTTCGGCAGCAACGCTTCCAAAGGCAACTTCTAGTTATAACGAATTACGTGGTTGTCAACGTAGTATCAGTTCACTCAAATCAACGTTAAATTGGCCTGATGATACCGCATGAACGTCACGTCTTTAATTTGCCCATTGTCAACATAAGAAAATCCCATACCCGGGTACTCTCCGCACTATAACATGCGCTCACCGCCCAAATACATACACACGCTGCACCACGGTGGATTTAATTCTGAGATTATATATCTTCATTAAATCTATCCTCTAAAGTATTTATAGGTATTTTTTCAGTTTCCAGAGAGTAACCCAAGGTTATGCACTTTTTTTTTTTGCACAAGGCAATCTCACAACAGGAAACTAATCTTGACAAATGACCAGACTTTGATATCTGTGATCTAAACCACTGCTCATTAGACTGTTCATTTTATAAACGAATGGCAATAAACCTGTTGAGAAGTGTAGGATAGCAGGAATACTTTACAGATCACCCCTTTACAGGTTTCAATCAAAGCCGTAAATTTGAAGGGGAGCATGCAGATATTCTGTGCCGAGACAAAGACTGTCCCACGCCAACCACATTTAAAGAAATATTTCCTTTGCTTTCTATACATTTTACAAATAATTTGCATAACTCTGACTTTTTACCCCCATGGCTGATTATCTCCAGCTCTCTTAAGTTAATGTCAAACCTCAAAATCCTTGGACTTGTTAAAGTATGTGGAGAGTGGAAATCAAATGCCTTTATTAGAAGCCCCAGGAAATCTCCGACTCCTAAGCACAACGAAAACATTCCAAAGAAAATTGTTCAAAGAGGACAAAGGAGAAAAGCAGAACAAGAAAACCTTGTTTTGAATCAACGATTGCAAGAGTTTTATAAATAAATTCTGTTGCCTGGACAATTTTGAAAGACAACTCAATAGGTTTAGGAGTTTTTAAGTGTGTTTGCCTCTATGCCTGAAACACTTGGGGGATTCAGCTGAGCTAAAGCTTGGAACAATGGCCTGTCTGTCCATCTGAGTATTTGCAATAATCGCTGTGAGGCAACTTTACAGTACTAGGTAGCTGAAAAACCTTCAACAGCTAAAACTGGGTGAATTTAACAAATTAATTTTGCATATATATTAGGAGCAATGAAAATGCTAAGACATGTGGTCCTGTCTTTAAACAGTAGATGAAAATGTTCACCAGCGGAAGAGGCCATAAAGATTTTATTTGTGAGGATATCCCTGTGAAGTCAGGCTGAATCAGTAATCCTTAGGAACAACCACAGTTACATGATCCATGGTGCCTTCCTGCATGGGCACAACCATCTGGTGTTTAATACGTACTACTGATTTATTATCTCTCGCGCAGTTATCTTGCAGTAAGTTTGACCCTGCTATGCTCCTGAGGATCATGGTTCTGCTGTTTACTCTTCTGATGTCCTGACAACCCACCCTTTACCTTTCTATTGCTCACCCAGGTCCTTCATTTCCTCCTGTCTGTGGGCAAACAGATTTTAATTGTTTTATTATAACTAATTTAATCTGTGCTGAGAGATCTCCATGTGCAGTGTGAAATTTGCTGTTCATATTAAGTGTGGTTCAAGAGGTTTGTTACACAGGACAGAGGTATAAAAATAGACTAATTCAGTCAGGTTGTTTATTTACTGGACCTCTGCCGCAAAGCAGTAAATAGGAAGTTATTAAGCCGTGTTTGATATATGCAAGAGGACAGATGCTGCTGTCTACCTACCAGAGACGTTAAATCATTTTCCTTTCTGTGTTATTCTGGCATTATGTGTTGCAAGAAACCACAGCAGATACCTGGCCTTTCTTTATTTAATAAATATGCAAAGAAGGTAGTCACACGCTTTTGTAAATATCGTAGGTAGAGTCTCTAGCTCCGATGCTTTTCTTTCCTGGTAATAGCCTGGATATGACATCCCTCTCATGCATATATAGCCAGCTGGGAGTTCGCACTCGTATAGTATGAAATGTGTTAGAGCTGAAGCAAAATATATTATGCTTTTCACATAACTGAGTTTTATTAGGAGAAGAAATTAAATTAGCAATGAATGACACCTGTTACTTGGTCTTTGGAAGAAATTTTGATACTTCTGTCTTCTTTAGATGACATAGAATGGGGAAAACACTATGCATGGGTTTTTTTCCAGCACAGGACTTGAACATTTTTGTAGCGTCTTACAGCTCATGGGTGCTTATAAAAAACTGTTGCTTGGTTACACTGAATTCTGAACATTCAAAACATCTCAAATGCACTAAAGCAAAACAGAAGTATTATAATTTTATTATTTGAAAAAAAAAAA
>VZTV01084283.1:0-10099 GCA_013400875.1 Anhinga rufa | reverse complement strand
CTGCGCCAGGGGAGGTTTGGGTTAGGCGTGAGGGACAATTTCTCCCCTGGCAGCGCGGTCGGGCCCGGGCCCGGGCTGCCCAGAGCGGTGGGGGAGCCGCCGTCCCTGGGGTGCTCAGCTCCGTGCGGCCGCGGCGCCCGGGGACGGGGCTCAGGAGCCCGGGGGTGTCGGGCTGGCGGCTGCACTCGATGGTCGTAGAGGTTTTCTCCAACCTTAACGGCTCTGAAAACGGACGTGCTGCTCAGGCTCAGCTAGGCCGGACGCGCCGTCTGCTACGGCCGCGCAGCGGCAAGAGTCGCGGACCTGCAGAGGCTGGTCTGTGCAGCCGATCCCGGTCAGGAGTACGAGCGCCTTGGAGGCCACCCGGTGAGAGCCTCCAGGCGCGAGGTGGCAGGCGAAGCGCGGGGAGGTGACGGAGCGAGGCAGCGCGAGGGGCGGAACTGCACGTTGAAGCCCGTGCTGTGTTCGGCGTCCTTGATAGCAGAGATTAAATAATGCTAGGGAATAAATGGCAAGTTAATATTTATATTTCTGTGGTCTCTGGCATTATTGCAGATATTATCATCGCTATTTATGGAACTGGATTGTGTCTTTGACTGGTTTCCAGGGGTGTTTTACCCCGAGCCAGAGGATGACATCTTCAGCAGGCAGTCGTGCTGGGAAACGGTACAAAATTGAAAACACACTCGATTGACTTTACAGGCGGTGTCGGGGCTCGGCTGTCCGGCTTTCACGCGCCTTCACAGGAATCCTCTGCTGCGCTCCCTGCAGCCCTTCCACGTGAGCGAGGGGAAGCCTCGCGGCTTTCTGCTAAGCAACTTAGCAAAGAGTGGCGGAGTTGGCTTTAGACCCCGCAACTTCTCGCATCGCGTTCACAGCACAGCTTTACCCACGAGAGCTTCCTCTTCCCTCCCCAGGCAGCCTGCCGGGGATGGATCCCCGCAGAAGGTCGCCTCCTGCCCGTGGGGGAGCCGGGGTTGTCTCCAGGGCCAGGCTGGGAGCTGTGGCTGGGCTAACCCCGTCCCTGGGTGCCGAGCCATGTCCTGGAGAGGGAGCCAGACTCCAGGCTCCCCGCACCCTGCCTGCTGCCGCCGGGCCGGGTGCCTCGCCGGGCGTCCGGTAGGGCCAGGCGTCCCGTACCCAGCACCGTGTGTGCCAACGCCGGACCCGGGGAGAGGATCGGAAGTCCTGACAGCAAAAAGGAGGCCTGAATTTATTGTATCCTGGAGCCCTCTCCGTCATTATAAAACATCTTTATGTAGTTGCCTTTCTTCTCTAGGAACAAGGAAAGACGTTGTCTTCCCATCTGTTAGGCTTGGCAGATACTTTGCTTCTAAGTGGAAACATGAGGCCCTCTTGCCCGCTATTTTCTCTGATCTAAATGATTTATGCAAACGCCGTGACTTTAGAAGGGTTACGGTGTAAAAAGCAGCTGCCTCGGTTTCTTCCAGGAGCTTCCGACTTCTGGGCATGGCCCGCTGGTGACTTTAGTCGTGATGTAATGGTTGTCTTTCCGCGGCAAAATCTGTGCGTGGCACGGGCACTGATACTACCCAAACCTTCTTATCCTGCTTCTCTCACAGAAATCGGTATTTGCCCAAGGTCGGGTCTGCCTAGGGCCACCCCGGGGCAGCGGAGCAGCGCCCAGCTGCTGCTTGATTCCTCCTCGCCCTGGGTGAGGGGCTTTGCCGGCAGGCTTTTCAAGCTGGAGGGTTTTAGTGCAGCATCCCTGCCCCGCTCTCTTCTTCCCCATCCTACTGTGTCGGCTACCGTGCGCCCGTCTGTCCTGGAAGGAAGGCAGGAGCCAGCTCAGCCCTCTGTGAGCCCTCGCTGTTGCTGCTGAGACTGGCAATATCGACTAGCGATGCTTGTGGCAGTTTTTTGGAGGAGGAAACTCAGCAGTAAGCCAGGGCACTCCTCTCTCTGTTTTCTCGTTCCGCCAGGGCCGGCGGACTGTCACCCAAGTCTGCAAAATCCTTATCGATGCCTCTTTTTTGTGCCATTCCCCTACGTGGCAGGGGGTTTGGTGGGAAAAGGCAGATAGTGATTTAATCTCGCTCCCCGGCTCCCTCTTTGCCCTGTGTATTCCCCCGCCAGCCCGGGAACTGGCCGTCTAACAGCGCGCTAGCCGCCCAGCACAGGTCGGCTGCGTCCCCGTCCCTTCCACGTGCGCTGCAGAATTTCCTCGGGAAGTGATCGGTTTTGTTATCTGCTAGGGCGCACGGGAAAGACTGAACCTCTGGGGGATATTTTTAGAGCTGCTGGGAAAGGAGTTTTGGGTGGTGTGTGCAGAGCTGGCCTTGGGTAGTGCAAAAGAGCTGCCTTTCGAGAAACAGCCCCGAATCATTTCTGCTACTGTTCTGCTGGTTTCCCCCCTCCTCTCGCCGGGGTTGGACACAGCTGGTGGGAGGGATTTCTGACTGTCAGCAAGAAAAGAAACAAGAGAGCATGTGAGGGAAAGGTGCTAGACCTGGGAAAGGCAGGAGGAAAGTTTTGTAACTCCCCTGAAACGCGGGGAAGCTGCTCNGGGGGGGGGGGGGGGGGGGCTGTAGCAGGAGGATGATGGCTTCAGCTCTGCGGACGGGGTAAAGGAGCGCTCTGCCTGCTTTCGGACAAGCCCTCTGGGAGGTGGGCTTCTGGGTGTGCAGGAGAGCACCCCTCCTTTTCCCCTTCCCTTGCCGAATGCTGGTTTTTACACTGCCTTGCAAAGCGGATCATGACTCCGAATCAGCTAAACCCACGCAGGGCTTCGTTGCTGGACAGAACCCCGGTCTTGTGAGCCACCAGGGCTTCGGGCTTTGTCAAGAAGCAAACACCAGAAGAAAGAGCCGTTTCGGGACATCTCGCTGCAAGCGAAGGAGCACAAGAAGCTAGGTTTGGTTTGGGAAAAACCCAGCGACCATCTGCACTGGAATCATTTCCCATGGACTGAAGAAACTCGCTGAACTGAACCCGTACGCACGGGAGGAAGCATCTAGGAGTGGTAGATCTGCTCTCCCTGTGCAAGAATTCCCGTGTGCTCCAGTAGCGTTGTCCTTCACAAGAGGGGGGCACCCCGGCAAGCTGGGAACAGGAGGCAGCCGGAGCGCTCTCCCCGAGGAGCAGCGACTCGCAAGTCGTGCTTGAGACGGCTCTGAGGTTTTCTAGGCACCCACTGGAAGCACCCTGGGGGGGAGAGAGGAGCTGTTGCAATGGGGTTTCATGCGGTGGCACTGTCATTCATCCTTACGTTGGGAATGCCTCCTCTCGCGTCTGGGAGCAAGCTTCAGCCCCATATGTAAGTAGCAAGAACAGAGCACTGGAGTGTTTCTGCAGGGCAGGGAACTGTAAAGCAGAAGCCAAATGCAGTATTTTAAAATCAAAGGTGAAGGGGGGAGCAGAGAGAGTGAGGGGGAGGGAGGGCTGCTGTGTTTCTTTATTTAGCACCAGATGTACGTGAAGGTGAGTGGAAATTTGAAAACCTGGGTAGTCTGCTGGTGGGAGGTGACCCGGTTCTTAGCTGAAACGGCGCCGTTGTGTGTCGCGGGAGGTGATAGCTGTGTAAACGGTGGGACCTTTCTTCGCAGAGCTGCTGGTTTTATTGCGCTTCACGTATCTCTCGGTGCGTGCTTCTTCCCCCCTTTTGCTGTTACTCCAGCAGCACATGCTCGACCTTTTTAATTACATTTTACAGTTACAGTTTGGTGCTAAGCATTTGGCTCCTTTGGAAAACTTCCTTGCAAACTTGGTCTCCTGCCAGAAGATGATCTCTCGATGCAGGGGGATCGCTCTAATTCTTCCTGTAAATGAACCCAGTGTTGCGTGGTGTGCTAGCTCCAAGCTGCTCTCCCTGATGTTTTTAACTTTTTGATTGAAAAAGGGGCCCTTTTCAGCAGATAAAGGTTTGCAGGAAGATGCCTTTTCTCCCTACGTCAGAGATTTTCTGCTCCTGCCTTGAAAAGTACTTTTAGGACTTCTTGGACGGGACGCTAGAGGTGAGATGTGTGCCAAAGTGTCAGAGAAAAGAAGATGCCAGCGCCTGGGAAGCGCTGTCGCTCCCCACAGGGCATTGCTGACGATGCCCGTGACACACAGAGCCGCTCTTTGGGGCACACAGGAACCTTTCTTCACCGTAATAAATTGCACCAAAATGGTGCTGCTGCCAGCCTCGTGCTTGTGGTTCCTTTCAGTTCTGGTTTTGGACGTGCAGCCGGCTCGGAGGTGAGGCGCCCGCGGGCTAGCAGCGGAGCAGGGCCGGGGGTAGGGAAATGCCACTCCTTGCATCGAGTCGCAGCGCTCTGTGCGCGGAGGCTCTCACGAAATAAAACAGCTTCTCTGGCAGCCGCCGTTAGCGTTAGCGCCGGGGTCTCTTGTGTTGGGGAAGTGATGTGTGCGGGGCTTTGCCAGCCGAAGAGCTCGGCGGTGGCCACATGTGGGGATGACGAGAGGAGATTTTCGAGCAGAGCCAGAGGGGGAAGGAAACATGCCATTAATCCCACAGGCACTGCCAGGCTTGCTGGAACAGCGGTGTAATTGAACGTCCCGGAGCAGACAGATGCCAGCTGCAATCTCTATGATTCACCACGTCCAAATTATTTAGTTTAACTTCTTTTATAGAAAGTAATTTTGTGAAAACTCTTGGACCCTTTTGAAGAATTGGAAGCAACAGAAGCAGTCCCGAATAATGAATGGCTCATAAGTTACTAAGTCAGGGACAAATGGCTTCCCTCTTCATTCTTAGTTAAACCTACTGACTCTCATTTGGTGAAGGAGAGATAGGATTAGAAAAGAAATAAAGCACAAATGATGTTTTCCTTATTTTCCTACTCACTGAATTCTATGTATTCACTGTATTTACTGGAATTAGTCTCGTAGCCCTTAGCTCTGAACAGTGAGAAAGCATCCAAGCCAGCAAACTGAATTCTGATTTGAAGCAGCATTAATAAAATGATGCATCATTTCTAGTGGCAGAATCATTTTTCTTTTCCCAAACGCTGTCAGCAGATGCAGATATCGTCGGTGTTTGCGATGACCGTAGTCGGGAAAATAATCCCCTGGGTGCAAAGAAAGCGTACGTATTCTTCGTGAACCGAGAGCGGACAGAACGGGCAGACGTAGAAATTATCGTGCTGCCATGTCGTGCAGGCTGCTGCTGCTGTTCTGATCCGTCTTCTCTGTTTTAAGGCCAAAAATTAGCCTAAATTTATCAGTGGAAGAGTAACTGCTGCATTTTTCAAGTGGGCTGTAGAGCGTCCCAGGACCTAGAGGTACGAAATGCCAGCAGCTTCCCAGTCTCACTGACCCTTGCTATGTTGCCGTGCTATAAACCCGTGTCGCTTTAGAGTTCCGTTGCTGTCGCGGAGCCTCGTCATGGGCTGCAGGTCTGGAGGGTCGAGGAGGGGGTTCAGGACGGAGCAGGCTTCTCGTGTCTGCCACCGACTCGCAGCACGGGGTTAAGCACCACGTCCTCTCTCTGTGTGGCAATTCTCCAGCTATAAACACGGGTTTGCGACGTTCCCCAGTGTTTAACTGATTCTCAAAGGCCTAATGACACGCCTCCGAGCAGTACAGATGATATTATTGTACTGTACGGTTTGCTGGTGCCGGTGCCACGCTGTCTGTTCACAAGAGCATTAAACCCAAGGGTTCTGGGGGGAGGTGGACAGGCTGCACTTGACCACCTCGTGGCTGGCGCGTTTCTTTTCCCTGCACCAATTTAATCAAACGAGGAGGCAAATACTGTATATTGCATGAGGTCTCCCTGCTCTTTCCGTAAGGAGATGAAGTTGCCCCTGGCTGGCGCCTGTTTAAGCACTGCACTCTTCTCTCAGCAGCGTGCAGACCCCCGTACACCTCTCTTTCCCTGTGCCAGGCCAAACGTCTGCACGGAGCAGGAGCTGGCGATTGTGGGGTACCGGCAGCCGTGCGTCCAGGCCTTTACCCGCACCGTCAAAGTGTGGAAGCAGGACTGCGGAGGACAGCGGTGGTGCACGGGCTACGAGCGGAGGTACGTGTTCTTCCTTCGAGCTTGGTTTGCTCCTTGCGCGATGGAAATGGGTTCCCTCCCACCACCGGCAGCGGGGGAGCGGGCTTGCTGCTCGCTGTGTGTCGGCGAAGGGGAGAGCCCGCGGCGCCGGCAGTGGCTCTGGGCGCGGGGCGGGAGGGCTGGGAGCAGCCGCGCGCGTGCCCGTCGCTGGGGTCCGGCACGGCAGCCAGCCTCCGCAGCTGCTTGGCCCCCTCCGCGGGGTCTCGGTGACCGGACAACGTGGCTGTGGCTCTCCTCGAGCTCCGGCGGCTCTCCAGCGAGAGAGGAGAAGGTACCCAGCGCTTGGTGCCTGGCCTTCGGCGGTTCGTTTGGGGGCCGACGTAAAGAGAGAGCTGCCTGCAGAGAGAGATGTGGCTCTGAGTGCCCAAATTAGCTGTGAAGAGTAGAGCTATTTTATTAGATATTTTGCTTGGCTATAACCAGGAGGCTGAGATCTGTAAACGCCCTGTGCATCTAGCCGGAGGGGCTTCTGGCCCTACCTGGCATCTCTGATGCTGAGAGCTTTCCAGCTGTCGAGGAGTTCCCAAAGAGAAGATCTATTGCTTTTGTTCTAAGGAAGCTTTGTTGTCGTGGTTAGCTGTTTCCAGTCTTCTGACGATGTATTACATCTGTTTCCTCTGATCGTGCCATGTTAACGAAATGATGTAATCACGCCATGTGCATTATTCCTGTCTCTTTAGATGTCTCGGCTCCAAAGCAGAGGCATCTCGGTGCCTCTGTAGTTTTACAGAGCTGAAGGCAGCAGCTGGGTCCAAGTGAGGTTTGTCGTGCGTGGTCTAAACAACAAGAAAACCCACGTGGCCATCGTGCGAGTGGTGCTCGGCCAGGGCAGGCGGCTGCTGCGCTGGTGGTTAGCAGGCTTCGCTGCAGGTTCCTCGGCTGCCTCTCGCACCGTGGGCAGGACCGTGCTCAGGCCTGCGTCGGAGGAGCGTGCAGCTCAGCGGAGTTGGGCTTGCACGCGCAAGGGAGGAGTCTGAAGCACTCTGAGTGGAAAATAGATGCGGTTGTTCAGCTACCTGTAGTATCCCGTGAGGCTGGCCTCTACCGGGAGCTGGGAAGCCAGGCAAGGAGGGGTTGCAGAGGGAGGGCTCTGGACTTGTGCAGCAGCGCGGGCAATGAACTTTGCTTACCCACGCAGCAGCCGAACGACAGTGTGCCCCATCTGCTGGGCTCCACCTGCTTTTCCGGCCTCATCAGGCAGTTACAAGCCTCGGTGAAATAATGACGGTAGTAGTGGTTTCAAAGAAGCATCCTGGACTCGAGACAGCTTTTAAGTCTTGACTTTAGGAATTCCTCCTAACCCAGTAATTGCCAGTAATTATCTTGGTGATGATATCTGTGTAGTGGTAATAAAGGAGCAAACAGAGTCCGCCTTTTGACCGTGTTTTAAGAGAGGGCTTTGAAATGATAGGTACCCTGGCTGCTTCTACTTCAAAGGCTGCAAACTCTTCAGACCCAGCTCTCCCTTTAGCTCTGCAGTGTATGGTTTTGACATTGTAAATCAAGGAACTGACATGAAAAAACTTCCTGTCATGCTTCATTGTAGGTATCAGAAGAGCCTAGTACTAAAACTCTGTTCCTGATGAAAAGACAGAGGTGAAGCCTAGAGGTGCTGTGAGGGATTTCACCCAGGGAATTCTAGAAGCAAGTGCAGCAAAAGGACTAGCAGCAAAACTTTCCTCAGGCAAGATGTTGTCCCATATCCCCTCACTCGAAACTCCTTTCGGGAGTTCCCATCACAGCAAGCTTTTTCCAATAGATGGCAGGCCTCCTGCCCAGCTCCCTTGTGCCAAGCAGTTGAGGGCAGCGGAGCGTGCCGTTTCGGCACCGCCGGCGATGCCACGCAGCCTCCGTCTCGCCCACTGGAGCCGCTCCAGCTGGACCCGGCTCCGGCAACGCGGGGGCTCAGGAAGCACGTTAGCAGCTTCAGGATCTGACACGCAGAGGGCTGGCCTGAAATTGGCCTGGGCTGGCCTGAAATTGGCCTGGGTGCCTTTGGGTTCATGGCCGCAACTAGGAAAATCCAGCATCTGCTCTTCCTTTCGCCGGCGCGCCGTTCAGCGCTGCCGCCTTGCCTGCCTGCCTGGCGAGGGGCAGCTGTCTGCAGGGGCCGAAGCACAAGGCACTGATGTGCGGGGCTCGTCATCGTTAGCTCATTTCCTACAATCCCCAGGCACGCTCGGGGTGCTGCAGATACGGCCGCAGTCCCGTCACTTTGCCTACGCTGTACGCAGGAGGGAGGGTGGGCTGGGGCAGCCGAGGGGGCGGCCGGCTGATGAGTCTGTGCATTCCACAGCCAGCAGCATTTCTTTTTATAAGACTTATATCTGTGCCTAGCGTACTGGATTGCAACATTTCCTAAAAATCGGAATGAGCCTTGCTCCGCAGCCCCAGGAGAGAGCCAGCGCCTGCTCCCCGGAGCCTCCTCTGCGCTGCGCTTCTCCTTGTTCCTGGTAAAGTGAGGCTTTTGCTGCTGGTTGTGCAGCTTTCCCACACTAGGTAACAACAGACGGTAGCTTTGCTCAGCCCTCAGGAGTGAAACTTGGAGGAATGACGGCGCTGTCCCAGAGGGGCTGGAAGTGGGTTTTCCAGCAGCAGGACACAGCGGGGTTTTTAAGCCTGGGTTCCATTAGTTCTGGCTCATTCAACATTCTCTGTGCCAGGGGCTCCTTAAAACACAAAAGAAAACGGAAACATTGAAGATAAAGTATCTCCTATGGGGTTCTTTCCAATCTGCAGCATCCAGATATTCACAGGCAACTGAGGCTGTCAAAATATTTGCATCTCCCTGAGAACCCGCTTGGGCTGACTTAAGGACCTGAAGCGTCCGACAGAGCCCACCAAGGCTCGTGGAGGTGAGGTTGTTCAGGGTGCTCCTGGGGCTAGAAAGGAGCCCGGGATCAGTCCTGAGCTCTCTGGCGTTACTATTTCTTGGAATCCCTTTTCCTCCTCGTTGCTGGGCTTATGCAGGGCCGGTGGAAGAGGCTGCTTGCTGCCGTGCAGTCTTCCTCATTGGGGATGAAAAGGGATGCGTTTTCCAGAGCAGTGAACGCTTGTTGCGAGGGCACCGCCGTGCCCCCGTGGCATCCTCTCGTGCTCCCCAACGCACCCTGCCCTCCGCGCTGAAGCCCTGGGCTGGGCTGGGGGCTAGCTCTCCATACCGAGAGGATCCAGGTGGATCCGCGCCTGATTGCTAGCTGCTCTGGTGCCTGAGCGACTGCAAATCGCTTTCTCAGCTGCTTCTGGAACACGAGCATTTCCGTCATAATTTGTTAACAGCTCGCACACAAAAAAATTGGTATCTGCTTTTATTTTTCTCAGCTGTGCTTCCATATGCTGGTTGGCACAGAAGAGTAGCCGAAGGTTTCCTTCACGGGAATTAAGGGTTCACCGTTGTTGTGGGGGGGGGAGGTTGTGGAAATGTTCAGACAAAATCAAACAACTAGACTGAGTTAGGGTAAATATTTTCAGCGGACGCGTACAACACATCTGCTGTGCCAAATATTTGTTGTTGTTTGTCTGATTTGCTTTGGTGGAGTAGTTTCATGTTCTGCCAAAGGCGCTTTTTCAAAATCGGCTTCAAAAGTTTTCAATTTTCATGTACACGCAGCATCAAATTTCCGGGAAAAAAAAATGTCACTTTTATTTATTTATGCTTCAGATCAATCCCTGCTTTACTGCCCCAACTCCTGCCCTGGAAGGTAACCGGTAGGGGTTGTTAAAGGGACCTTCGGCTCCCACCCGAGCGCAGCATCCCCTGGATGGCGGGTCTGGCTCTGCCGGGTCTGGAGAGGCTGCTGCGCCCTCGCGTCCCGGCGCTGTGCTGGGCTGCAGCGCGGGGCTCGGCCGTGCGGAGCTGGGGGCTGTCGCGGGGCTCAGCGGAAGGCGAGAGCCCAGGAGGCGAAAGCCCTTTCCGCCGGGGAGTCGGTTCTGCCGGCCTTCGGCTGTGGCAGCCTCACTTGACATTCCCATCAGCATTCCGGTGAATTTTTTAGCTCACCAGCCCTTTAGAGAGCTTGTGCTCCCTACGGCTGGACTGAAATGCCTGTTTTTCTTAACATCTACAGTTCCTTT
>VZTV01084281.1:0-10845 GCA_013400875.1 Anhinga rufa | reverse complement strand
CCCCGGCCCAGCGCCCCCGTCCCTCAGCGCCCGCGGAGCCGCGGCCGGGCCGGGAGAGGAGCGGGGCGGCGCGTCCCTCTCACCAAGCGGCCCTTCGTTGCGGGGTGGGACGAGGGGCGGGCCCAGGGAGCCCGGCTCGTCCGAGGGTGGCGTGGGGGGCCGGGGCCGCAGGCCGCTGAAAAATCGCCATTGTCTTCGTGCCTGGTTTTCTTGTTTTGTTTTTAACTGGATTTTAAAAGGGTATTTTTGAGCATGTTTGGGCTGCAAATAAGGGCTTTTCTGTTTGTATTGTTCACCTGACAAAAGACCCTTATGTCTTGCTCAGTAAGTCGCAAGCCTTCTGCGAGCTTCAGCTAAATTTCGGGGAGCAAGAGAGGTCTCGGGGTAACTCGGTGGCAGAGGGCGCGGGGCAGAGAAGGGAGGTGGCAGCTGGTGGAGCAGAGCGCGTGTGAGTTGGCGAACAGTGCGAAGGAGGAACAGCTGAGCGTGAACACGGCATCGCCGCTCGGGCTGGGCCGGCCTGCCGACCGCACGTGCGCACCGGTGTCCGCCGCCGAGTGCTCGGTGCGTGCGTTGGTGCCCGCCGAGTGCTCGGTGCGTGCGTTTGCCAATGCAGGGCACGGCGCTGCTCGCCCGTTCCGTGAACGGGTTGTGAAGGAGGGCTCTGAGCTGGCTGTGCCGCCTCTCATGTTTGGAGAATACAAGAGTTTGGAGGAGCGGTAAAGGAAAGTGTTGGTTAAGGCTTATAGGCATGAGTTCTAGAGTTGAGAGTTATGTCCTGTGGTTGTATGCTGTGTAGATACAAAACCAAACCTCTTTACTTTTGCTGAGCTGGTCACAAAATCATCTGTTGCTCTTAGGAAAGGGTCCAAGAAACCTTGTCAACCTTGTGCTGTTAGAAGCATCGTGTGTATGAGCAGTGTGGTTTGTTTTCTTCAATTGTGTTTTGATACAGACTTTAAAATGCGAGTCTAGTAATGTATTTGTTGAAGGGTACATTGTCTGTAGAACCAGATGCACCTTCTAAGCTAGAGGCAAAGGGGAGGGGGAAAATAGCAGGCTTGCCCGTGACAAGCTGAGGGACGGTACACAATGGTTAGAGGGGTGGGCTGCTAGTGTGAACCCTCAGCCTGTTGCCCTNTGACTGGAATGTGGCTATCGATGGCTACAGGCTGTTCAGAAGGGACAGGCAAGGAAGGAGGGGAGGAGGTGTTGCTCTCTACGTCAAGAGTCCAGCTCTGGAGCCCCCAGCACAGACAGGACATGGACCTGCTGGAGCGGGTCCAGAGGAGGCCATGAAGATGATCAGCGGGCTGGAGCACCTCTCCTATGAAGAACGGCTGAGAGAGTTGGGGTTGTTCAGCCTGGAGAAGCGGAGGCTGTGGGGAGACCTCCTTGCAGCCTCTTGACACTTAAAGGGGGCTTGCAAGAAAGATGGGGACAGAGTTTTTAGTGGGGCCTGTTGCCACAGGACAAGGGGTAATGGTTTCAAACTAAAAGAGGGTAGATTCAGAGTAGGTACAAGGAAGACATTTTTTACGCTGAGGGTGGTGAACCACCGGCACAGGTTGCCCAGGGAGGTGGTAGCTGTCCCATGGCTGGACACATTGATGGTCAGGCAGGACGGGGCTCTGAGCACCCTGCTCTAGTTGGGGATGTCCCTGCTCACTGCAGGGGGGTTGGACTAGATGGCCTCTGAAGGTCCTTTCCAACCCAAACCAGTCTGTGATTCTGTTCTAAGATAGAGATGCTTCTTGATGAACTTGGAGAGATAGGGGAAAGAAGCAAATGTTTCCATTAATTAATGTCTGCAATGAACTTCAGATGCATAATTCATTAATGTACATTCAGTCCTCAGTTGTTCTTTCTTTCCCCACTACTGGTTGGTTCAAGAATGTAACTGTACTGGTTGGAAGTGAGGGATGTTACTCTCCCTGACCTACCGTTGAGGAGCAGTGGAACAACCAGGAGTTTCCCTCAGCAGCCATGGGAAGTAACATCTTCAGGAATCATGCCTAATGTAAAGTTGGTATTAACAGGGACTCTAACTTGTAATTTGGAAATTTAGTGAAAAACATTTAAATTTGTAAATAGTTGCTAAAAATGTTGACTAGTTTGTGTTTTGCTTTTCAAGGCCTCACAGAACTGAGTTGTATGAGGATGCTCCGTCAGCATGCTGGCCTATCGTATATTCTCCAGACTACAACATCACATTCATGGGACTTGAGAAACTGCATCCATTCGATGCAGGGAAATGGGGAAAAGTAATAAATTTCTTGAAAGGTAAAATAACAAAAGGTACTTCTTAGACCAACATCTGCACAAAAGCTAATAGAAATTAGGTAGTTAGTGCAGACTTATGTTGCTAATTGCCAATACAATAGTGACTGTACATCATCACTGCTCATTGTGTAGGTTTAAGCTATGCTTTTTAATCATATTTGGAGTATTTTTTTATATTTGCAGACTTAAATCTTAGTGAGTTAAATTGATTGTAGGATTTCTGAGGTGAGTTGAATGTCATGTGTTACACATTGTTGAAGATCTTGCCTGTGAAATATTTAAAAGATTAAATTGTAATGTTAGAGCAAACCTTCTGTGCTAGGGCTGGATTTTCAACACAAAGGTTTGTGTCACAGTCCTTTAAAAATTTATGTTCTAGCCTGCTCCCCTAAATAAACCCACAGTTTTGGTTTCGGCTCAGTCATGGTGTCTGTGCAGAGTGAGACTCGTGAAATGTGATTGAAAATTCAAGCTCATTAAATGATTTCCTCTTCCCAGAGGCATGAATAATACTAGTCAGAGTAACTACTTTGGTTCATTTCAGTCTGGCCCAGAGCATTACAAGACTGTGAGTAAAAAGGAGTGAGGAGAAACATGAGCAATGTCTTAGACCATCTTAAAATATTTCTGGTCTTTGCTATTTGAATGAAAACATGAAGTGAGCAGCATTTCGTTGCTTGGCCTTTACAACAGAGGTTCACGGGGGATATTTGAGAACTGTTTCCACCTCTGAAGGGAGCACCAGAATCTTGTCTTTCAGGGAAGCCCAGTTAGGTGCAGAATGCTGGAGCTGTGTGGACGTAGCTCAGCATGATGTGTTTTGGTACTCAACAGGTTTTTAATGATTCAAACACTTTCTTTCAGCTTTAGATTAATGTATGAGAATGAGATTTCCTTTAAGTTTCCCCTTGAGGATAGGAGCCCTTTGCAGTTCCAGTTTCTTCTTCCTTTTGAGGACCAAGCCTGGATCTAAAACAACACGGACTTCAGTTTTGTAGCAATGAGTGGAAAATCCTTCCTTTGTTAGCTGCAAGCTTACAGACAGTTTGGCTTCAAGACCTGAATTGCAGTTTGAGAGTACTGTGTGTCTTGCTTCCTATAGCCTTGCGCTTCCATTGCTTTACAACTGGTCTAACACAAACTGGGACATTCCTTGTGGCTTGTGAAGCTGTGGGTGTTAATGACCAGCTTGCTGCGGGGTGTAACTTAGTTATTCAACTTAGACTGCCGACAGTCTACTGGCAAATGGCGCTTTTCAGGGTGAAAGATAAGCGCAGCTTATCCATTCTTTATCAACCTCATGATATTCTGATAATGTTTGGGAGGAGCTTTGAGACGCTTGTGGTGACAGGCAGAACTTTTTATGATGGTACTCATTATTGCTGTTTAAATGAATTGGAAGATGCAGGCAGAAATACATTGAGGAAATACAAATGTAAGAACCAACGTTAGGATCAGGGCCTATAAAATCTTGGAATCTTTTCATCTAAGGTTTGAGCTTTTTCATCAAGTTTTGTTTTGTTTGTTTGTTTTTTTTTAAAAAAGGCTTCTTCTCTTGCCAAGACAAAGGTNGGGGTTGGAAGGGCCCTCCGGAGCTCCCCCCGTCCAGCCCCTGCGTGAGCAGCACCCCCAGAGCAGGGGCACAGGACCGCGTCCAGGCGGGGTGGGAATGGCTCCAGGGAAGGAGACTCCACAGCCTCTCTGGGCAGCCTGGGCCGCTGCTCTGGCACCCGCACAGCAAAGGGGTTTTTCCTCATATTTCAGGGGAACTTCCTGTGTTCCAACTTGTGCCCGTTGCCCCTTGTCCTGGTGTCGGGCACCACTGAAGAGTCCAGTCCCATAATTAATAATTAAGTCTTGGGTTCCATGAACATTTTCTTAATTCATCAAAACTTAATTCTGCTCCTTCTCTAAAGCGTAAAGTCTGTTCCTCTAGCTCTTTGCTGTTTTGAAGTGTCCACTCTTTACTCTGTCTTCCACAGAAAATTAGTTTTCCCAATTGTTTTACTCTCCTCGCTTTGTAAAGCAGAAAGAAGCCATGGGATACCCCAGGGCTCTGTAGCAACTCTTGGCAACAGCTGACCTACACTGTTCCCTATCATCTTCTAGAAAATCACCAGTGAACATCTTTCTACATTCACCTTCTCCTTCCTCAAGAATGAAACCAACTGTTAGCAGTTTGGCTTTCTGTCTGATACCAATGAATGAATGAAATGCTTCTCAAGCCTCAGTCAGGAGAAATGTAAGCTTGCCAAGACAAGTATTCTTGGAGGTGCTGTTCCTGTATAACACTTCAAAACAAAATCTCTCACGTTCGTGAGTTGCGTTCTTCCTTCCCTAAGCATAAAATTGGAGAAAAGGTACGGTCTTGGAAGACTGCAGCCATGCAGCACTTAAATATCAAAATTTGTCTGGGAAGATCAGCAGGGTGCCTTATATTTGTTCTTTGTAGTGATCATATGCAAAGCAACATTGTTTTTATGCAGTACTTGGCTTTTTTAGTCAACCCTAACCTGAACTTTCTGGCAAGTATATCCAGATGTATGCGTTCGAACATATTATCTTTGATCACATTCTTAAATCTTGGAGTGGTGATATTTTGTAATTTGCTCTTATAAAACTAGGCTTTAAAATAAACTATCTTTTGGTCTCTAAGGGGAACAATTAATAGCTGGTCATTGGTATTTCTTGAAATTTAGTCGAGTAGGGGTGTGACAGAAATATCCTAATTAGGTGTAAGCGTTCGCTTACATGAACATCCAAGCAATTATTTAGTTTAGAATTTTGATTTTTTTCTTTTAATTCTCCTCTGATTTAGGGCATTAAGTACTAGTATGAGATGTGGAATTTCTTAAAGCATGTTAAAGAGTGGTGAATATTTGATGGTATGAGCACCAAGACTCCCCCAGTTGTACCAAGCTCTAGACTGTAAGAATTCTTTTCTGTCTGTCCAATCCTCTGTCACTATATGTGTTTCCTTTTAGTTTAAACAAAAGTTACCATGATTACACACTGAAAACTTTCTGTAAACAATATTTATCATATACACACTAACTTAACAGCGTACATGTATTTGGAAAATCTGTAAACACCGAGTAAACAAAAGTTGTTTCAGAGATTTACATTACAAGTGAAGTTATTACATCAAGGTCAAAGTAGCTTCTTTGGCAGGGTGGAATATGGGAAGTAAAGGATGGTATACAATGCCAATTGTTATTTCTCTCCTGTTTCAGAAGAAAAACTAATTGCGGATGACTTGATTGTACAGGCACAGGAAGCTACTGATGAAGATCTCTTGGTTGTTCACACAAGGCGCTACCTTAATAAATTAAAGGTGCTGTACTTATTAATGGGTTTTTCAAGCAAACTGTCTAGAGTTAGTGTCAAGGGCAACAGATATCCTACTAGATCTGTTAGAGAGTCAACGTTTACAGATTATAGAATGGTATATATTTTCTCGATAACGATGTTGAATTACACTGAAGGAAAAACATGGAAATAGTAGGCAATTCACACTATAGAGGAATGGAGTGGAAAGAGGGTCTGCCATGTTACACAGGTGACCTGAAATGATGTTTCAGCAAAGTTAAATGAACATAAGGAAAATTTTCATGTTTGAGATGCAAGTGATGTTCTCTCTAGTACCAGGGTTTTAGTCTTCAAAAGTGTAAGTTTTGATTTACTCTAGTAAAATATTGTTCTGTAATTGAAAATACATTGGAGGACACTAAAATATAGTACGTTATTGGATGTTTTTTAATGCAAGGATTGCTTTATGAGCGCAGGTGACATTGCTTTTATTTTGCAACTCTTTACTTGGAGGGCAGAGAAGGGATTTGTATTAGAAATAATCTTCCATTTCATAATTCAGAAGGAGTTATTTTGAGTCATCTTTGCCCTTCCACAGTGAAAGAGTCCTTGTATTGCTATTTCTGGAATGTTTCATTTTTCTATGTAAGGGATCTGTTATTTGTGTGAACTTTTTTCACTCTTACTCCTTTTCTGAGTTCTCTAACGCATCTTCATTCTGTGCTATGAAGTTACATGCAATTTCATACATCATTAGATTTGATCTTATTGCAGCTATTTTGATACTGAACTTTTAATTCCATAGAACCACCTACCTCTTTCTACTGAATCACTTCTTTGAAGCAGGGTTTAATGTGCATAGCTCAGTTTGGAATACCATAATAATATTTTTAGTACCTACAGGATGGCTTCACAGGGAATTGTCTGTAACTTGTGTCTTGGTGTTCAAAACCAGTACTGTCATGTGCATTCGGATGTGATTAACTGTGTATGTCTCATTCCCCTTTTCTTGAGAGAATATTTCCTGCAACTGTAGAAACTGGAAGGTGTTGTATCAGTCATGCCAGCAAATCCTGCCAAGCAGGGAAGATAAAAGTGTTTGGTTGCAAATGAAAAATAATGTGGCTGGACATGAAAAGGCCCTGGGCATCCACTGTATTGCCTTATCCAAAGTCTGCTGTGCTGGTTTTTTTTTTTCTAAATCCAGAGAGTTTAAATGCAGTTCTACCGATAAATGTCATAGATGTTAGATCAGCTCTGGAGGCTACAAAGGTGCCTACATTTCTGGGAATGCCTAGGTCTCTTAAAATAATGGATCACTTGCGTAGTCTTCATTTAAAATTCGGGCATGAATTTCATAGGAAATTCCATACACTTGCAAGAAGAGGTGGTGGTTGGTATCTTAGCAGCAGCTGAAGAAGCTGGCTGGAGTTTGGTCGAAGAGAAACAAAATGGTATGCACAAAGTAGATCAAACAGTACTGGAAATCAGTTCTGTTTTGGAAGGAAGTGTCTCCCTGATTCCTTGCTTTAGGACCTTACAACAAAATTTGGCCTTTTGAATTGAGGTGAGTGGCCCTGTTATTCCTTTGAAGAATTTAGGTCTCTAAGGTGATGGCTGGACTTTGGATAATTTGCTTGCAGTACTTTTCCACTTACTGCCTTTTTCTAGTGTTATGTAAAATAATGAATTATCTGCATATCAGCATTCTGAAATTTTGGAAGGAGATAGGCAATGAGGTTAAAGCGAGTTTCAGACCATATAAGTCTTTCACTTGAACCATTTTTATCTAGGAGAGGTTCTATGATAATGTGTGAGTGAATAGTGAAATGCAAATGATGAGGACGACACTTCTGCATCAGTAGAATGCAAGATGTGCTTTTCTGAAAGTGATCTGAAACAGGTGATCGATCAGTTGAACTTATAAATTTTAATCTGTTTTATATATTTGCAAATTATGTAGGTTTAAAAATAAAAAGTGAATAATTTTATTAGAAATGTAAATATTTATGCCTAGTGAAAAGTGGATTGATTTGATTATAGGGAGTATTTTCAGGTGCTCAGGTCCTTATGTGCTTTGACTCTTGCCCGGTCGTGTGAGTGCATCTGCCAAGGGACCAGAGGTACCTGCCTCCTTGTCGCATGGTGGTATTGGCAGTGTGCCTGGGGAATGAGGTAGGGCTCTTGAGAATGAAAGCTGTAGAAGCAGGCTCATAAAATAAGCGGTTCAGCATGTGATACTTCTGGCTGTTTGCAATATTCAGGTAGAACAGCACAGAGTAGATCCTGGGCTGTGTGCATTGTGTTAGTGACCATAGGTGACTTGGCAGCTGAAAATGTGTGGGTTTGGTTTGGATAAAATGGGTGCCTTCAGAAGTGCTTAAAATTCCCCTGTCCAGTTCCTCAGCTCGTGCAGTTCTTGTGCTGTCATCCATTGTCTCTGTGCTTCCTACATTGTGCTTTTTCCTTGCCCAATTTTTTCAAACTTCATTGGTGAAAAATTTATGAAGGCTAGTGGTAGGTTGCTGAAAAATATTCACTTAAAAAGTCATGAGAGCTGATAAGTGAATTTGATCTTCTTCACCTAAATTGTCATGTTAATGTTAGTTGTTAGGTAAAGGTCTGTAGGTGCGTAGGAATATAAAAAAATGTTATTTTAAAGGTAATGATATTTGAATACGTTTGGAGAGAACACTGAACAAGAATACTCAGTCGAGGAACAAGGTCTGACAGGTTTCAGTATTTACACTGCTGTGCGAATGCTGTAGGGCGTTCTTTGCAGCTAAAGTAACTATTAGACCTCTTAAAGAAAAGGATGAGGTAGCATTTGGTTAACAGTGATCTGTTTTTTTTCTTTTTTAATATTTCCAACTCATTGGTTGGGAGACTGATGCACCAAAATTGGTTTCTGGCTGGTTGGTTTTCTTTGGAGTAGCACCTGGTTATCACTGGTTTCTACCAGTGCAGTATCTCATTCCAAATGATAAGTGAGTTTATACCTTGTCCTAGAAAGTTCTGTGAAAATTACAAGCTTTACTCTCCTTTGTGATTTTTATCTTGTGTTAATTCAAGCTAAAAACATACTTTATCTGTTTAAGATGGACCCAAATAGCTTTGTTCCCGGCAAGGTTCCAAATATAAAATCACATTAGTTGCTTGGTGTTGGATTTGTAAGTCGGTGAATTTTCCCTTGAAGCCGGGACTAGCTCCAGGAACATATCAAAGATTTAAACACAGCTTAAATTTAGATATTAAAGAACAAAATAGCTTTTTTTTTTTTTAATTTGACGCATTGTTGGCTATTTTAAAATGCTGGAATGTGATGAATGTCTAACTTAAAAGGCAGTACAGCAGAGGTTGGTTTTGATCATTTCTGTGCCGTTTGTACTAATCCAGGATGTATCAGCATAAAAGCAACTACTTTAGCTTTATCTTCCTAATACTGGTTTTTCATTTTAACTTTTAGTCCTTGAACACTAATAATTTGAAATAATTTGTAAAGTCATTTAACCTTACTAAGAAGAGTTTTTATAGCTAAGAAATTAAAGTTAATAGTAATAATACTTTATAAGTAAAGTCCTGCAAGAATAGCATCATTAAATGTATATGTTATTATGGAGTTTGGGCTTAAGCAAGGAAAATTAAGAACTCTTTAAGTTGCTTTTGTTGGGGTTTGTTTGTTTGTGTCATTTTGTTTTTGGGGTTGTTTTGGATGTAACATTCTGGTATAGTGTTACACTTGGCCACATTTAATGATACTGCCTAGGAGTTAATTTGGTAGGAGGCAAGGAAAATATACATGGTTAAGGGTTAACCTGACTTCTTTACTCCTTTTAAGAAAACAGGGAGTTAATTTAAAAAAAAATTGAAAACTTAAATTCATACATTGAATTCTGTATCCAAAACACAGGAAGGTAAATAATTTTAAAAAATCTTATTATATTAGCAATAGAAGTAAAAAGAGTTAAATGGAGTTGATAACTAAAAAGAATAAGTGAAGGCATGTTATTGAATAGTGTTTATACATGATTATTACTCTTCCCTGAATCCAGACCAAGTTTTACTTTCCGTTAAGTTACATAATTACATGTCTACAAAACTTTACTAGAGAATCAGTAATTTGATGACGGCTGAGTGGAGCAAGTATCTACCAAAGAAATAGTAATTGATATTATTCTGATATATGCAACTTGAATGTAAAAAAACAGTGATTAAAAAAACCTGAAAACCCCCAAAACTACCCCCACTCCCCCCAAAAAAATTTGAAGGGTTTGTCCTCTATCAGAGGAAACTGATATGTATGGAGACTTGTGTTATGGAAGCCAACTGACAGCCTGGAAAATGTAATTAATGCAGTCCTCATCTATTCAAAATCATTTTTTGTTTTTGCAACATGGAAAAGTCTACAATTACTTAAAACCAAATCCTTTTGATTTATTTTTTGAGTATATACATACCTGTTCTGAGAATTTATTGCAGGATATTTTGGAAAACAAAATTACAACATCGAATAAAAAAAAGCGCAAAACTGTCCACCGTTTGAGGCAATATATTTCTCAACTATTATAGCAGTGGTTTTTGAGAAGCATTTTCATTAGCCTATAGCTGCATTCTTGAAGGCTGAGACTTTCCTCACAGTCAGATGACTTTTCCCTGGTATGTTAGGAATTACATAACCACAGTGAAGGACTGAGTCTGAAGCGGTGAACGTTGTTGGGCTTGGCACTGTTCTGTGAACGTCCTCAGCTGTGAATAGGAAGCTTTGCTTACTCTTTACTCGTACCATGTCTGGACTTCTTGCATTCACTTAAAAACCTGCAGCAGTGTCTCTGTTGATTTGTGTCTTTATTGCTCCCATTTCTTCCCCTTGAGACTAAAATTTTTTTTAAATGGTGAGAAAACTTTCTGAAATTTTATGATCATCGCACACATGTGATCAAAATTTATTTTATCCAAATGTGACCTCTTCAGTTCCTTTTTAGAACAGGATTGAATCTAGTTTCTTACATTATGCTTGTTTACAAGCTAAAATATCTTGCAGAAGGACTTTATCAAGGCTGACTGCATTACAAAATAATTAAAGCACTTTTTTAATGATGGAGAGTTGATAGTATGGTAACAGAATAATGCCTTATAAAAATAAAAGTATGTAGAGCTTAAAATGAGCTGTTGACAAAATATAGTTAGCACTTAAGACCTTTATGAATAATGCCACCCCTCCACCCCACCCAACAGTGCTTTGTAGTTTAAACA
>VZTV01084275.1:0-10167 GCA_013400875.1 Anhinga rufa | reverse complement strand
TTTTTTTTTTCCAGAAATTATGAGACCAATCATATGGTGATGCATATGCTTGGTCTAATTATCCTTTTTTTTTTTCCTCTAGTAACTTAATTGTCTTATACTTTGGAGGATATTCTTAATACATTAAACCAACTGAATGGTTGAGGCCCACTTCTTCACCCCTGCAGCTTCACAAAGATTTCATATAAAGATTCTGAAAGAGTGATACCCTTCATTAAATTAATCAGCTGTGCTGCAGTACAATTTTTGATTCTCCCATGCCTCACAAACAAAGGATAAAAATCTGTGGTTTTTTTCTTAATAAATGAATACAAAATATAGCAACTTTCTAAAAAGTGGTCCCAGTGAAGTACCACCTTATTTATGTGTCTGGAACACCTCACCTGACCAAATAGACACGACTCCCTCAAAAACCTCTGAGCTGTTGTGGCTTTTGGGAGTGAGCTGTGACAGTGCAAAAACTCTTTCCCACCTCTCAGTCCTTTGCCAGAGGTTCCCACTGCACCAGCTGATGGGACTGTGTACGTGGACTCTACCCGCTGGACCCACAGCCTCAGGGACTGTGCATGGGCCCTGTCTGTTTTATTGATTGTGTGCAAGAACCACTTTTGCTTTAGTTACTGTGTGCAAGGACCCGACTGCTTTAGTGAGAAATCAGGCAGCTAAGCTTAAGCTTATCATCATGGGCAGTCAAACCCAGGCTGCCCGACGGCCAAAGGGGAGAGGGGTGCCCAGTGCTATTCTCTCTGCTCTGCTCTGCTGGGGGAAGCTGGGCTGCGTAACCTTCAAGAGAAAGTGGTAACAAGCAGCTTGGTATGTCCCTACAGGGACTGTTGCTTCTTTTTTCTTTTTTTTTTTTTTTCCTCTCTTGTTTTTCTCCCATGATGTCTGACCAATCAACAATTCATTCCCTCTAGATCCCTCACCTTCTTCCTCTCTCTGAAATAGATTTCCATTTCTTCATATAAGACTGATCCCCATTTCATCATCCCTCTTACTCATCTAAGTCTAAGATTACTGTAGGGCTTCCTTATGCAGTGAGCATGAAAGGTACCCCCCCCCCCGCCTGACTTCTAAAATTTATACATTTGCAGGCAGAGACCACCCTGGCTGTAAACCCCTGGGTATCTTTGTAAACTGAATGCCGATCAGAGTCTTTCTTGGAGCCCTGGATATATGCTCAGTCACGCAGTAGCACTAGTGCAAGTGGTGCATGTATCCAGAAGGGGAGAGCTGCACATGGCCAGGGATGAGCTGGAAATTGGAGGGAGGGAGTGGGGTGGTCTCTATGTTAAGAGTCTTGGTTGCTTATTTGAAGAAGCAGGATAGCCCAAAGGCTTTGTTGTGAGGTCAAAAGGAAGAAAAACATAGGTTGGATGAATCAGGCAAAGATACATTTCAGCTATACACATCGATCTCTACCTAACTAAACAGAATAGAGGTTGAGGATCCTCAGTAGTTCCCCAGTCACTCCAATTACCAGGTTCACATTTCCAAGGTCACATTTGAAAGAAATAGTTAATATATTTTCTGTGGTAGGGCAGTCAGAGAGGAGTTTACTTTTTAACTTAAAACAAAGTTAATTCCTCCACAGGGAGTTTTCTGGGGAAGCTGAGCTTTTTATTAGCAACTCTATGATTTTTGACATACAAAATACTTTTCATTGTGTTTTCTAGCTGCCTCTCTCCCTCACCACCTTTCTCATGTTTTCTGCCTTGGAATTGTTCAGGATCTCTGACACTAATTTGTTTAACAAATAGAGAGAGCTCTGACCTCTCTGCTTAGAATATTTAAGAGGTAATCTCCATACTAATTTGGCACAGGAAGTAAAGTTATACAAAAACTGTTTATGCTGAAATCAAACTGTAAGAGGTACAGATCTCATGCTCATATTTTGCATTGAGAACATACAGAACAATGAGGAAGGGGCATGCAACTGTTGCCCAAACACATTGAATATGGGATTACCAACAGTAGAAAACAGATCCCAGTATTTCTTCTGTGATTCCTTCTCTCACAGAAAGAATTTTTTTTATTATTGATGACTATTGGTTTTTGTTCAAATATATATTTAGTGAGTATGTATGATCACATAGTTTTTAATGAAAAAAGCAGAATTCATGTGAAGCTGCTCTACCTTAATAGGTGTATATGCTATTATTTATATGAACTAAACAAAGCACTCATGCAGTTTGCACTGTAGGTCCACATGATCACAATACTGTTGAAGAGGGAATATGACAGGACAAGACTTCTGGCTGCCCACAGGAATGAAAAAGATAGCAGACCTGCAGATTCCTTGTACTGGAGCTACAGTACTGCTCAGACACCTCCATTTTTTCTTTTCTATTTACAGAGTCAGGAGTCACCTACTTAGCTACTCCCTACAGTATTTTCTGCCTTCTCCAAGCTCTCAGGCTGCAGTAACTGCCAGTTACTAGTAGGATAAGTGACAAGAGCATTCATTTCCTCAACCTTAGGCCAAGATTACAAACTCAGCCTACAAGTTCCCTAGACGTGCTGATTATAGTCACAAAGCTTCAGTAGTTTTCAACTCACAAAGCGCTGCAAGTGCAGCAAGCACTGCTCTACTGTTCATCCACCTCTGCATCCCCACCAGCATTGATAAAAGTTTTATTCATACCCATCTCCAATATAAAGTTGAATGAAGGTGAGACAACAGTTCCATTTGGTATCGCTACGCCAGTCACGCGTGTTAAGCTGTAGTCCCATTTCTCCACTGATGTCTGTAGAGGTACTTGGTAAGCAATGCCAGCATCAGTCAGCTGGTTGTTAAGTCAGGCACAGCCTCTGGTCTCTCTCAATTCAAGTCTGATCAGGTCCTGAAAGATCAAACATGAGGATAATAATAACCTGGTAAGGTATCTGAAAGTGCAGAAGCATCTGTTGCTAAACATTAGCCCTGCAGCCCAGAGGGTTCAACAGGGTTTTATTTTAGTAGAAGAAACCTTACTAGGTATATAGAAAGATATGTGTGTGCAGAGACAACGAAAATTTATTTGGGGACAGGATTATCAGAAAAGTTTAGCTTCAGCTCTGCTTCTTAAACAACATGTAAACCTACCCATTTGCAGAGAAGGCTCTGAAAACAAGAGAGCAGAAATGTTAACTGCAACCACCAATCCTCCAAAAATAATTTTGTCCATGACAAATCACTTTAGACCATTCCTCCTTTCATCACCCAGCAAGCAATATACAGAAAAATTCAAATTGTAGCCTGTCGTAGTTTAACCCTGGCCAGCAACTACCCACCAGCCAGCCACTCACTCACTCCCCACCCCGTGAGATGGGGGAGAGAATCAGAAGAATAAGAGTGAAAAAAATTCAGGGTTGAGATAAAGACAATTCATCAGGTNGCTGTGTCCCCTCCCAGCTTCCCGTGCACCCGGCACAGCACGGGGAGCTGAAAAAGTCCTTGACTAGTGTAAGCGCTACTTAGCAACATCTAAAACATCTCGGCATTATCACCACTGTTTCAGCACAAATCCAAAACACAGTCCCATACTAGCTACTATGAAGAAAATTAACTCTATCCCAGCTGAAACCAGGACAAACCCTTGATGCCAGAGCAGCAGAAGGGCTAGGTAGTACCCTGCCTGCCTGCCTGCCTGCCTGCCTGCCTGCCTGCCTGCCTGCCTGCCTGCCTGCCTGCCTTTGGTCTCTACCCAGTAGAGCTTCTGACAATTGCCTTAAAAGGTTTCAGAGGCGTTTTGGCACAGGCAAAATTTCTTAAGAAGATGAGAGCAGGGGTGGGGCAGCACCATCCTTTCAAAGATTTCTAGCCAGCAGCAAAGTTTCATCCCATCAGCTGTTCCTCCTTGGAATGAAAAGGGGATGGTTTGCTGACAAGCCAAATGATGGCTGCGGTGGCTGCTGCCTGAAGCCCTTACAATGGGATTGATTGTGTGTGGTGAAAAGGGTTTCAATGTGAGCAGATAGGAGCGAAGATGCATAAGAATGCTAGTGTTAGGCTTTCTGCTATTGAAACAGCAGCTAGTGAGGAGCAGCTGTGGTTATCTAAAAACACTCGTGCATGGAAGGACAATTTTTCTTCCAAATCTGAAAGAAATTCTAATGATGAATCATAGGCCAGGCTATAAATAAAACATGACTATGGATTTGCAGACCCAGAAACATTCTCATTAGAGAATGTTGTTTTTAGGGCCAAATTGCCTCATTTTTTATTTTTTTCATCTATCAGAATAATTTTGGAATAATTACTGCCATGATGTCAAATCCTTTGTAATGCACAGTGAAGTTTGTTGTATGACATGTGACAAGCATTAAGGTTAAGCAAATGAGTCTGGCTAAATATCTGCTAATCAGCATGACTCACCAGACTGATATACATTGACAAGTTTACATCCTCTTTCTATAGATAATAAATGAGGAAGGGAAGAACTGTCAGTCTTCAACCTTCCTTGTGCCAAAGAGCTGAATGGTTTCCTGAGCCTCATCTTCCAGCCTGAAAGGTCAAAGATACTTTCTGTGTCCGGTGAACAAGATTATGGAAAAAGTTAACAATACACTGAAGACTGCTAATAATAATTACTGGTCGTTATAGTTAGCAATAACATCCATTCTTGCTACAGAACACAAAATTATCCTAAAAAACCCCTGAAATATTTGTGAAGTATTATAAAAATTGGGATAGGTGGAACCTGAAATTCATCATACTCTGTGGGGTTTGGTACCTAGATGGTACTGATGGAAATGACTGAAATCTCCACCATTACGCACATGCTAGTCTTGTATGGGACTCAGAAACAATTTAAAAATGCTTTGAAGACACGCTTTGATTATTGTCTTGCGCCATAATTTGCATGGACATCTTATTGCCCTCAAAGTGCAACTGAATTCTGCAAGACAGCATACAGGTAGGGTTATCTGTGTATCCAGGCCTTACTGCAGCACAGGAGTGCTGCAAATAACAGGAAATGTATTCAGACTTCATGTTTCATTTGAAAGTACAAATTTAAGCCTGAAAAAGAAGTTCAGTTGGTTCTCAAGTTGTTTGGTATTCAAGCCTTACTTTAGCTGGTTCAATCAGTTATGGCATGTAGCAGTAAAAGCACACCACTTTATCAAATCCTCAGCCTTTCCTACGTTTTTGCAGGTGAGCACAGGTACTTTTTTTTTTCTGAGAAGTTCTTTAATGTCATACTCAACCCTTCATCTTTTCGCAGTTCCAAAGATGACATTGTCTGTATAAAAGATCAATAGGGGATTGTTAAACTGAATTGAAAATGCTGATATCCACGGAAGTATTAATATATAAACTATTTACATTTAGTTGGCCATTCCACCAAATGTGTATATATGCATGTTATTTATCTGAGAAATATTTAAACTGGGATCCTTTTATTACTACATTTTCTTTGTTCTTGTTATATTTAAAAAATGTGAAACATTCTTCAACACCCCACATGTCAACAAGTAAATGAGATGGAACTTGTCAGCAGCCTCTTGCAACTAAACTTCCATTAAAATTTAGATATTTCATATTGATACATTCACTTTGTTTGTTTTCAAACATCACAGCCTCACTCTGCTTTGTTTCAAAGGGTATGGAGATTTTTCTGGTTTGAAATTAATGGTGTAACTATCCTTAAAGTTTTCTTCATAGATAAAATAGGCTTCTTCCCAGTTCTCCCGTCAGACTGCCAGGCAGGTTTCCTCCTGCTCAAGTAGTGTAATCCCTGTGCCACGGCAGGTAATACATTCTCAGCTACAACCTTTCATTTATGCCTGGAATATCTCCACTGAGAAGAGCTTGCAGCTCAGGAGCAGTAACTAGCATATGAGCTGAATGCTTAACTTCCTGTGAGGGATGAAAAGGCGAGAGATGTACTTATTCTGATTTAGAAAACTTCTGTACCTGGACAGTCTTCCTACCATATTAGAGAAATTTCATGCTCTCAGCAGCCTTCCCCAGACTGACACAGACTTTTTGGTACTGCAGGACTCTGTTGTCCATCAGTGCTAAAACAGGACTCTTCAGTTAACAAGTTATTGCTGGGTAGTTAGGCAGATGCAGTAATTGCAATTTTATCTTAATCAGCTATTAAATTTTGTTGTTTATGAAAACTGCTTTACTGGGGTTTGAAGGTCTCATTTTTCCTATTCTTCTATTTATTCAAACCCTCACTCAGAGAGTTTCCTAACTCCCTGATAAGTTCATGTTTCTTCATCTCTCTCCCTCTCTCTCTGATTATTTGCACCTACTACCAGAAGCTGATGGCATAAAACTGCTTATGTTGTCATCTGAAGTAAAGTGAGATATATAGCATAGACTCTCTGAGTCAAAAAATCCGGGTTTTGCTCCACTGGGAACCTATACAGCGTTCAGATTCAATCTACTAGTTTGCCATATGGAGAAGCCCTCCTTAAAGAGATGCCATCTGTCTAGCTATATGCAAACATGTGTTCATAGTTTCTATTTTAAGTGTTTTCTCCCAATTTTTAATGTTTCTCTTTCGGCATTGGATTGGTCACCTGATCAGTTATAGTAGGTTTTATGAATTAGTCAGACACTGGGTGTGTTTTGCCAACAATCCTGCTGCACACTGATGGCAGAAAGCCTTCTCTGAAGGCTCAGCCAGCTACTACCCCTCTGTCTCCTAAACACCCCATGGCAGCCAGCGGATACCTGGCCCCAGGGGATCGGAGCAGACAAAGGGAGAGGTGGCCGATCCATTCAGCTCCCAGTGATGAGGGGAGGGCTACAGTGCCCCCAGGGTATCCCTGGGAGGTATATCCCCATGACCATGCACTGCCTGCTGGCACCCACACATCTCAGACACAGACTCCATGGGGCCAAGATAGTGACCAGCTCTCCCGATTTATGTAAGTCAGGAGAAGACCAGATTAGTGGTCTAGGTTCAGAAATCATGTTGCATGAGCCAAAGTTAGTATTTTGCAAGTGGACAGGAGGCAGCATCTGTCTCCTACAGTTATAAGAATTAACTTATTTTAAGAAATAAATATATTTATTTATTCCCCCTTTTTTTACAAAATATATTAGAGGGGGGTTTCGTTAGGTAGTAATTTATTTTCAAATCACTGGAATGAATAAAGTGACTGTGAGTGATCCACAGCATGGAACAGTTCAGAGTCCTGGAGACACAAGGCACACCTCTTGGTATTAGGTTTTCCTTTGAATGAAATCCTGGGCACACTGACCTCTATTGTGAAACTCCCAATGATTTCAAAAGGAGCCAGAATTTTATCTGCTATTCCATTAAAACTTACCAGACAAAATACTTTTTTACTGTTGCAGAAGTAGGATTTAACTCCATTTCCACATGTCCCATGACAGAATTTCTATTAAACTGCAGGCTGAGCAGGACTTCTTAACAGGGTTTAGGACAAGCCTTTCACGCATTTTCATGTTGCTATTTTTAGAGAATAGACTGTGAACTGGGACATTTCATTTCCTCAGTCAGTCTTAGAGGAGGCAATCAATGGAAGAACTGATGATCATGACATAAATTCAAAGATAATTAAATGGTAAAGGACAGCATTTGGCTTGATAGACATGTTTCACTGCCATCAGCAGAAAGACGAAAGACAATATATCTACTGTAAAGAGCAAAAGCTAGGTTGGAGGGACACAGATAGCAGCACTACAAAGATCTCCAGGAACAAGCACATACACTAAGCAAGAATGGTAACTTGTTCAAGAAATTCCAGTCAGATTTCTTCAGTGAGAAAATAAAAATAAAAACACATGCACACTTGTCTCTTAATAGCTGCATGACCAAACCTAAAAATTTGGAAATTGTCTGAAAGCATTCTGAATTGTCTGAAAACACAATGAATTTTAAGTTGCTCAGTTCTGAATATGTTCAGATACTCTGGAGCACAGCAATGCTGCTAGAATAATGGTGTATAAGTAACAGGATATCAGTTGTCTTCTTAGAATGAACATGGATTTGTTTATGGTAGAGCTGACGTCTTTAGGAACCTACATGGAACAGAAACAAAATATCCACAGGAAAGTTTGAATGTCAAAATGCACTTAAGAAGTTTTGAGTAGAAAGATGACTTTCTGACCCACCTACACTGAGTGAAATCTTTAGGTGATTGATCAGCCTGAATATTACTAGAAGAAGAAAGCCAGTAAACTGTTCTTTATTTTGAATTTCAGGTGTTTGTGTTAAAATTTTTTTTTGCCCCAAATGTTTGGATTTTACAACCATCAGTCTATAATTTTTAAATATTTTAAGGAATCAAACAATTTCTTAAAAATTCTAGGGTTTGGTTGTAATTTAAGGGGAAAAAATAAAAATCGTGCACAAGTGCATATATTGACTTTGTTTCCATGTCTTTGAACTATTGTGTTTGCAGTGTCTTCTAAATCTTTCAAAAGCAGATAAACCAGAGATCTAGCACTTTGGTGTTCAGATGTTTTGGGAAACACATCTCATAATCTTTTTTTAAAAAATTCCAAGGGAAATCATTGATGTTAATAAAAAGCATAGAGACTTTGTGATTAACTCTGATGTGTAATATAACATCAAAATATTACCACCAAATAAGACTGTTGTGTCATATCTCTGAGAGTAAAAAGGAGCAAGACACCAAGAAATGTTATGCGCAGCTCCATAAATTAAAACATTATAATTTTGCCTTGCTAGAATAATGATGGTGATGAGTGGAATTAAGTGCATGATTAAGAATCATTTTCCTTACACTTGAGAAGTCTCAGGCAGGCACTTAAGCTTCCACCCAGTGGCAACCTCTCCTGAAGTCATTTACAGTACAGAGAAACCAGCCTGTGCACAAACTGGGCGACCATGTGCTCTGATGAACCTCAACCCAGCACAGACAGACAGACAGGTTCCTCCTAGCCGATCAAGAGAGAGTGCTACCAGATCCTAGAGGACTCTGAATTCTGATTTCAGGGACAGATCTGGCATTCTTATGATTTACTAGGCTGGCATTTTGTAAAGCATATTTGGGGCACAGTTTCCCTGTCTGCATATCTTCACCTCAGTTTAGTTATTCCATGTAGATAGCTGCCTCATGATTATGTATCTGAAATATTTCAAAGAAATGAACGCATTCCTAAAATGTTCTGCAGTGTAAAATCTTGCAGGTTGCAAAAAGACAATTCCCCAGACCACAGGGAGTTCATAGAGAAGAGATTAATATTTTTTAGTCTTAAACCCTGCTCCTGGATTCCCTTCTCTTTTGAGATGCACCTACCTGTTGCCATGGTTTCCGGTGCCAGTTGCATCTTTGTCTCATATTTGTCTTTTTCTGATATATCTTTTGTATAACAGGGTTCTGGCTGCTTGTTCTGGACAGAGCTGTGGGGTCCAGAGAGCCTCTTGGACTCCTCCCCAGCCATGCTTGGCCAACTAAATGTGGCCCTAACAAGCCTTTTGCACACAAGAGTGGCTATATTTTTAGCACTGTTGTCAATGCTGAGATACATTGCTGAAATGGCAAATTTCGCATCAGGACAGCTCTGTCTGAAGCAGAATGTAAAATTCATTGGCCCTTGCCAAAAATACGCACCTTGCCTGGATTCACCATGCTACTTCATTCCTTTGACACAGAATCCATGAATAACAGCATAGAGCACATTGGCTTCTTTCTCCTGAATTACTTTATTCTATATCACTTATTTAAACCTTACTGTGAGTCAAACCATCTTTTTTGCCCTAAGAATTTTCCGCATTAACTTCACAGAGGATTAGGCAAGATGAATAACAAGATATATTGGCAGAGAGATCTCAGCCTATAAATTCTCACTGAACAAATCATAAATCTTCCTGCTCACCAGGAAGATCTCAGATTCCCTATAGTTACAAACACTCAGTGTAAGCAAGGTCAAAATTTAGCTGACTTCCTTTTCCAGTTCCTGTTTTGAAAATCATTATAAATTAGAAATTGGATTATAAGTCTCATAAATATGTTATTTACCTGCTGACAGGTAGCCTAGTCAGGATTTGCTATATTGCATTAGGGTATTACTAATTCACAAATTAGTGTTACAGAAATCTCACCTGTTAGAAACTCACAACAAGACCAGGGAGTCTCCATACAGAATTTTTCTCCTATTTTAAAAATATATAAGGTAAAGAATAAAAATTAACTATATGGAAGAAATAAAAGTCTTATAAAAAACCTAAACTG
>VZTV01084272.1:0-32519 GCA_013400875.1 Anhinga rufa | reverse complement strand
CCCTTTTTTTTTTTTTGTCAGACCCACCGTGTTGTTACACAAACAAAGACAACTTTGCGTGTGATGCTGACAGAAAAACTCTTCATCAAACCAGGCGATAGTAGCCAGAACAAGGACATTTGGCACTAATGCTGAAGGCCTTGACAACAACAGTAGAGCCAAATTCTTTACATTTATTTTTACCTGCTCACAATTGCCTTCTTTAGCGCGGTAATTATGTACGTGTACACCTGTCTTTGTAGGAAAAAAAGAGCTTAAATATACAGCTGGGTTTCGTTAAGTTGGTGTGCTTGGGTTTGATTTTTCATCATGCGCTCATTCCTGAACGCTAATTTCTACCTGGGGAGAGGGAGGAAACGAAATCCAACTTACACGTACAATATAGATCGGTCAGAGTTCTTCTTGTAAATATAAATATGTACATGCACAAAGAAAAATATATATATATGTCCGCAATGAGCTATCACTGCTTTCATGTTCGCAGTACCCCTCCGTTAGGGATCATCCTAGGACAGATGAAAAGAGAATGTGGTTCCAGATTGCTGCGATGCATAGAACGGAAAAGAACTAGTTGCCAGCAGCACTTACTGCTATTTTAAACAGTAACCTGATGGGATAGAAAGCAGAAGGAGGCACAGCGCTACGCTTGACTGCTCCTTTTAGAGCCCAACTGCTTTGTCATCAATATTTAGGCAAGATGGAAAATTCCCTTTGCCTCTCAGTTCATCTTGATCTCGCCGCCCTGGTTGTACGACGCCACCACGCTAATATGCAAAGAGACATCCACCGGGGCCCATACGCAGAGCGCGCTTGTCGGTGTTTGTGATTGCAGAAGTCAAGCTGCTTTCAAGTCACATTCAGAAACGCTGGAAGTGTGCGTCTTTTGAGAGTCTGCCAGTAGTGTATGGATGTATAACCAGTATGGCCACGGCACACCATAAAATTTTATTTCCTGCAGATTTGTCTGCCACAGAACATTTACTTGCTGTCAAAAAGGTAAAAAATATGCTAACAGCCCTGGGTTTCCTCTGCACACACTGAAATTTCTGAAACCATCCCTACAGCTACTATTTTTTTCCTTCCCGCAACATTTGATGTACTCTGCTTTTGAGGTCTGGGAAAATTTATATTTAGAAATGGATTATTTTCATATTGGTATCTAGGGAACAGCAACTCCTAGAGATACGATTTAATTTGGGCCTCCTCCGCGAGGCTTAGGCACAAGCCCGCCGCATGGCACTGCGCGTCTCCTCTTTACTGGGAAGAGCATTTGCGGGAGCGACATCTGCGCCGTTTATCAGGCCTGTGCATTGTTTCGCTCAAGCCCATTTCAGCAGAGATGAGTACGGAGCAGGCCTGCTGCCAGCTCAGCTGTCTCATGGCTGCCGAATGTGCAGGGGCTAAATCCGGTGCTATCTAACGGGGCAAGTGCTTCTGTGCGTCTGTAGCGAGGCTCTGCGCACAACATTAGAACTCGTCAAGAAAGGGGCTGAGCAGCGGCTTCGGCTGCCGCGTGGTACAGTTAATTCGGGACCGATCCCGTGCCGCCAACACCAATTTCGACAGGAAACCAGCAGTTCTTGAAGTCTGTGGGAGCTTCACTGAAGTTGTCCTGTATGATCAGGTGAGCTGAAGATTTTTGTGGTAAATCTGGCAATGGCAGAATCCCTCGTACAGCTGGGCATTCCCTCCTACTGTAACATAAAAACCCCCAGGTATCACTGGGGTATCGCCCCCATAGCGGTATCACCCCCGTATCGCTGTGGACAGGCACAAGTCTGTTGATTTTACTGCTTCTACTCAGCCCACGACCCAGTGTAAATAAGGCAGACCCGCCAGCGGTCATGCTGAAGCGCAGGGAGGCTGCACAGCTCAGACCCATCCAGCTCAGCTCTCCCCAGCAAGTGCTGCTGCCGCAGGGTTGGAGGTGCAATAACTCATGTTTGATCCTCACCTTTGGAAGCAAAATCCATGTCCGTGGCAGGGCGTGACTCCTGTGCCAGGAAGATGTTCAGCTAGTCCTTTCCCGTTTGGGGTAGGCTGCTGGGGGGTCTCACAGTGCCGAAGGGTCCCCCAGTCCCCGGGGCAGCCTCCGCGGGGCTCCGGGGTGCAGCTCGAGCCCCTCACCTGCCCCAGCAGCCGCCCACGCCTGGCACGAGCTCCAGCCCCAGCACCCTGAGGGGCAGAGTCGCGCTCGCCTGACTCCACCAGCCACCACGCGCTAGACCAAGTTTTTCCAAAGGTTGTCCAGCGCCACTGTGCGTATTAAAGCACAAACCAGTCACCTGCTGAGCACAACCACTACGCACCAGTGGCAACGTGACAGCTCTGGCCTACCAGCAACACCTGGGGGTATTTTCTTGGCTCTGTCAGGGATTTCTTGAACAGCTATGACCATATCATTAGAGGAACTCTGGCCATATCATTAGAGCCACAAGGATGCTCAGGGGATGGAGCATCTCCCTGGTGAGGAAAGGCTGAGAGACCTGGGCTTGTTCAGCCTGGAGAAGAGAAGGCTGAGGGGGATCTCCTCAGTGCTTATCAGTGTCTGAAGGGCGGGTGTCAGGAGGGTGGGACTGGGCTCTTCTCAGCAGTGCCCGACGACAGGACAAGGGGCACCGGGCACAAGCTGGAACACGGGAAGTTCCACTGAAATCTGAGGCAAAACCCCTTTGCTGTGCGGGTGCCAGAGCAGCGGCCCAGGCTGCCCAGAGAGGCTGTGGAGTCTCCTTCCCTGGAGCCATTCCCACCCCGCCTGGACACGGTCCTGTGCCCCTGCTCTGGGGGTGCTGCTCACGCAGGGGCTGGACGGGGGCAGCTCCGGAGGGCCCTGCCAGCCCCCGCCGCCCTGGGATGCTGGGATCTCATGATCATCGCTAGAGTTTTAATGACAACAGCTTTCTTCCGCTGTTTGGGTGGCACAAACTTCTTGGGGGAAGGAACATCTCACATGATTGGTCTCTTAATAAATTCTCCTTCTGCCTAACAATACGCAGTAAATAGGGCCTGACAGGTAAAGGTTTTCCATCCCTAGATGTTTTCACATTGAAAGAGGAAATCCTCAATTCCAAAAAGCCTGAACAGACAAAAATGCCAAAAATACTCCCTAAATGAAAGTTTAGTTTTAAACCTCTTAGTACGTTCCATATAGAAATCTTCAGAATTACATATTTTTATGAATTAGAAATAATTTTTTAAAATAACCTTCCAAGTAGACTGTTTTCTGAAGACAAATTATTAGTTTCAGTGAACTGACAGTTTCTAGCATTTTTTTTTCTAAAAAAATTCCCCAGCAATTCTAATCAAGTTATAGCGATATCCCTTCTGAGATCCATTTGTGCGCCTTTGCTTTCTCCCCAGTCCATGAACGCTCCCAAGATGAGAGAGAGAACAAAAAGCCAATTTTTAACCTCTGGGAAAGGAGTCGCAGTGGAAAGCAGTGCACTCTTGTGAGCACACACTCAACCACCCCCGACACGGTATCTGACCGCGCAGGAATACGGTTTGTTATAAGCAACGGTGTTTACATAAAATCAAACGGCTAATAATTTTTAAACGAAAAATCAAGAGTCTGGAATACAGACTTGCTGCAAAAGACATCCATTGGAAGAGTTTTCACCAATACAAATTAAAATATTCGTATCTCAGTCCTGTTAGCGCTTGGAAGGACCCTCTTCCACTTCAAAGCCTGCTGCGCTTCCCCCGAGCGACTGCAAATACTGCCTGATGAGAGCGGCCGAGGGCTGGATTCAGGCTCGCTTTGGCAAAAAAACATGAAAATCAAGTTCTTTCAGATTTTCCGCTAAAGCCGCTGCCCCTCGGGCACATTTTCTTGCAAAAGCTGGGAAGGGTTTTCCAAGGACCTCTCACTGGCTGCAGGCTTTGAACTGGAGCAGAGCCGGGGCCAGAGCAACTCTTTTTGGACTACTTTTTCAGCAATGAAGCTGAGCTTTGCGCTAGAAAAATGCTGGCACGAGCGCAGCGGGGTTTTAAGCCTTATGTGCTATTCGTTACATCATTTTATATGCATCAGCTCTGCATGTCTTCTGTCCATACCGCACAATATTTGTATTTGGCTTGGCGCTCTCCTCATTATGAAAGGACAATAGCACGCACCTAATCCCTGCCAGGAAGCCTGGTTTAAACTCAGACCTCAGAAAGCTACATTTGAGCTGAAACCAATCTCTGTATCTGGGGGTTTGCAGCTAGTCATAATATTTCTATTTTTATTGTCATTGTGTCTTTTTACAAATTCCTAAGCACATGCAGAATAAATACATCCAATTCCCCGTAGAGTTTTTCAGTACAATAGACATTTATGACAAGTAAATTGCCAAGAAAACATTTACAATGCATATAATTTTCATGTTAAATCAGACCTTTAAAATAGAAGTAATTTTTTTTACAGTTTCACAATTTTTACAGCAAAAGCTTGAGAAAAGAGTGTTTCCCTTCTGAGAAATAAAGCAGTAAGATAATTGCAGGGCTGCTGCGAACCATTTGGCAGAAGCTGCTCGCCATCTTTGAGATTATCCCTATGGTAGGTTTTACTTTTTCTCATAAAGCTTAAAGCAGCTATTAGATGAATAATAAAGAATGAGCCTGGAGAAATACCCATATTTGGCCATGAAGCCAAAAGAATATTAGTATGTTACTGTTTTAATCTCAGGAGCTAATAGGAAAGCAGATTAACTGAAAAAGAAAATTATTGGATTGTGCTCTGTATGAATACAAAATGAGTCTTAACCTGGACATCAACTAAGGATGGAAGACTCTTGTAGGGAAGCTTTTTTCTTAATAATGTGGCATCCTCTTATTTTTCTAGCTAGCAAGTTTTAAGCCCAAAGAAAAATTCAAAGATAGGAATGGCAGAGTTGTCTAGCTACATTGGTACCTTTGAAGTATTTCCCCTTGAGTTTTCGTTTGATGCAAGACCAGACAGTCAGAAATCTGGGCGACCGCAGGCCACAGCAAGCAGGCAGAAGCGCAGTCTGAATCACACAAGAACGGGAGTCGCGCTTCACGAACCAGGAAATTAAAAATAAACAAGCAGCTATTAGCACCGGGAAGCGTGGATTTCACACCTCCCGGCAGCGTATGACACGTGTTGCGAGGTCCAGCAATTTGTGCGATTACGCTGTATACGGTAACCGCTGGCTCTTCCCAGGCCAAAGCAGGGCAGCAAAATTGATTAGGCAGGGAAGCCAGAAATGCCCTCAGCACCAAGCCAGGCTTTCAGCCACCCTGCCGTCATGTGGTCAACACAAATATTAAAATCTGTAGCACGCAAAGATGCAAATGTCTGAGATGCCTATTCTACAGAGTTCAAATGTTTCACCGACACACCTGAAGGCTGGAGAGAGAATTACCGAGATCATGCATATTTATGAACAACTGCTTTTTATTATGAGACGTAAGTCTCACCACATCTTTAATCTCCACTGCCAAGCCCGGTGACATTTCTAAATATGTCATTGAACGCACTTTGCTACGTAGTCTTTCTAAAAAATATTGACATTTCTGAAATATTAATCACTATACAGTCACCCCAGTTAGAAAAAAGGGTAGCTCTAAACCAGTGTTTAGCGTAATAAACTCATATCTGAATTTGGGTTTCTATCCCCAAAAGCAGCTCTGATGTCATGAAGATTGAATGTTGACTGATCTTCATTGGGCGTTAGGTGGAAAAATGTGGTGACTTTTCAAAGCCTTTGAGCTGCAAGCGGTTCGCAGAAAGAGTTTGCTGTATTCAGCGTTGTGCGTTACTGAAGAGTCCCTTATGAAAACGCTGAAAAGACTTCTCTCTCCTTCCCCACACTCAAGAGCCTGACCATAAATTTAACAAAAACTACCGTAAATCACTTTTCTGACACGCCAATGCAAGGGCTTCTCTTTTGGCTGTTTCAGACTGTAATTTGTCCAGCGCTGCAGGATTTCTTTGAATTACTTTGTGCACATTTGAACCGATATATTTTAATCTCAGGATTTCATACAGCAATTACGTAGACTCTGTGGCTGTTGTCACCTCTCCACCAATTTTGTAAATCCAGTAAATTATATTAATCACATTTTGGGCTTCAGTCTGAGCTTGAAGACACGGTATACGTGTTGTCAAACAGGAAACGGATTTACATGACACCTTGTATTAACCACAGATTACGACAAGCATGGGCTATGCGAGCTACGCTTACGTTTCAGAGAGCTCTCGAAAGAAGCTTTTGTTAGGTAGCAATGGTTTGCACTTATTTATTTTAAAATAATGTGTGCATGAAGCCAACAGGAGGAGCTAACTGGTGGGATTTCTAGTGGAACTGAAGAATGCTAACCTTTCCTGTCATTGCATCCGCAGCCCCACTAACCATTTCTAGTAGTCGCACTGACGAGGAAATTGTATGCTCTTGCACTGAATAGGTAATACCAGGCATGAGCAAAGGTGTGCCTCTGCACATCTTTTCGTATGTGAAGAAGAAATTACTGTCAAAGTTTGGGAAGCTATTTAAAGTAAAAATGAAATTCTGCTGCAGAGGAGTCCTGTAATGGCTATGCTCGCGTGGATAAATAGCAGTGTTTCTGCAGCGTACTAGTATGTATGGCTTGACTCCTGCCCCTCTGCATCATCATAATAACGGGATGGTACTCTTTCTGAAGATGCCAGAAAATAATATTTTAAGGAAAGTCAGCACAGCAAACAGTGACTCTCAGTCTAATCCAGAATTAATGTGCCATAACTGCGTGAGATATTCAGAAGAAAAGTTAAAAAATATCATTATAATTCAACAAAAGCTAATTTATAGCGTCTGTACCTATGCGAATGCTAAGGCACTGGCAAGGTTTCTATCCTCTCGCATTTCAGGGTGTTTAAAAGCATACAGGTTTTACTGTCACACTATTATTTTACGCATCTGCATTGCTTATGCAATGGAGCAATATGTTTCAAGTGTCACGTTACCGGCAGCTTCATCACCTGCACCTGAGAAAGGGATTCAGGTTGTACCTAATCCTGCTTAAGAGGAGATGAAACAGCGAGGACGCTCTCTGAAACAGCCTCACACCCCCTGGGCAGCAGAGAGCTGGGTCGAAGCGGCGCTCACCCTGGGACCCACAACGCTCCTCGCCCCGGCTCATTGCTCAGCAAGTTTGGGAAGAAAATATCCAGGTAGGGATGGGAATTGCTGCCAAATCGCCTTCCTGTGCAGCGTCCTCCCGCAAGGCTGTATCCCCGGGGATGCGCGCTGATCGTGTTCCTATCCCCAGAAGTCCCTGCACTGCATCCGAGATGTTCACAGAGCTAAATTTGGCTCAAAGCGCAGATGAGGCGTTTTCATTACCTAATGGCTTTACCGTACCACATAAGGGTACATAACCAGCACGTATCCTACAAAGCCACTAATAGGAAGCTTTCACTAATTTCAGAGAGAATAAGGTATAGTTGAGAATGAAGCTGAGTTGGTAACTTTAGCAGACAAATTCATTTATCCAGGTTCCAGAAAATGATCAGAGTATACAAATACTCTGATACAAATACCCAGAAATGGAAAAGAGATTTTACAAATCAGATATAGACAAAAACGACACTAGATTCCTTCAAAAATCAGCAAGAATCAGTTCCAAGCACTGCCTTCAGAAAGATCATCAACCACCTATAAATTCACCCGGAGATTTTCAATTGTAAATGCAGATTGTAGATTTGTTCCTGCCTAGCAGCTGACCCAGATAACTCAGAGTTCCTCTGGGATTTTCTGCAAGGGCTAAACGATCCCTTACAGTCTCTGCTCAAGGTAGCAAGAGACCACTGTGTCAGCTCTAAAGGTGAAAAGGCCACAGAGTGTGTGTTTTCAGACTGTTTGGCAAAAATATTGAAAAATAGTAACAGCAAACATAAAATTAATAAAACTAACTTGTCATTTGTGTATATTATGTCTTACTATATTTGACGTAGATACCGGAGTCATGTTATTTGCACTCATGAGGTTAAAAAAAGCCCAAGCCAACACAAACCAAAAACCCAAAACCCGGTAGAATTTTTGTCCTACTTAGACAGGATTTATGTCTAATGTGTCTGGATAAGCCCTAGGGGGAAAAAGAAAGCAAAACTGTCATTTTCTGATTATTATTGTGCCTTATGTGCCTGTGGAGGGCAAAGACCACTGTTTCCCATGGCTACTGCAAAACTGTTAATGTACGAGAGATTTTGGAACACATGAGCAAGAATTAAAACTTCCATCTTTTTTAAAAGCCAAGCCTTTATTTTATTAACACTTATTCCACTGATGGGCGTGTCTTATTTTGTGTTTCAAAATGTAGCCTGGTTTCACATCACAAATGAATAATAAATTCATATCTGAATTTATAAATCTGCTTCGTTTAATGATCCCATTGCACTTTCAAAATTAGGAAAGCCCCTTTTTTATCCATATGCATGAATTTTTCCATTTAGGTAATCCTTTTTTCTTTGCCTTCCTTCCCTTTAATATAGATTTTAAGCCAGAAAAAGTCTAAGCAATTAAATCTTTGCAGAAGATTATAAAGTCTTTGCTATCCATCTTCCAATTAAAAGTAAACTCATATTTTGACCCGTGTAGCCTTTTATAATGTACCTCCCTTTATTTATTCAGTGGAAAGCTACTTCAGGAAAATTCAGGGCAGTAGCCACAGTACTTTTTTCTCTCAAAAACCTGTCTCTCTCTCTGGTTATTATGCTCTTCCTAGCTTGCCTGCTGCTTCCTAATCTTTCTGTCCCTGTGCTTGGACTCACTTATAATAAACCATTTTAATTAAAGCTCTCCACCTCAGTATTAAGTCAACAGGAAAGAGGCAAAGAGCGATGCAACTTGGGTAAAAATGCATTCATTTCATTATATTACTGGAGTCTGTTCTGTGCATCTGTGTTAAATCCATCTATCACGTGCCAGCATTCAACTTGTCAATCCAAACCTCTCTTGCACTGTGGTTAGTTTGCTTTGTTGTAAAGAACAGCTTCTTCGGGTCCTACTTGGTATATTTATTTGTTCACTATTGTGCACTGAAGTGTTGAAAAAATTGAGGTTTTCAGAGAAAATGGCTCTGAGTTCTTTATACCATTTCTCTTCTTTCTCCTTGAAAGGCGCAATTTTACAACTGTACCTCCCACTTGGCATAACTTCAGATCCACTTCACATCAGCTTCGGGACTTATTTCACTTGTGCTGAGCAAAATTTTGAACACCAGGTACGTGGCATGACTCCATTACTTTTTAGACGGTCTGAGAATCAGATGCTTGGATGCACAATAAGTGGAAAGAAAGATATTTTTCTCATGTTAGGCTACCATGATTATTAGAAAGCTTTCTTTCCTTATATCATAAGCAAATATCTGTGGCAACCCTTTGCAAAGGTTTTTGTGTTCATATAATTAGATACCTTTGACGCCCACATAAGAACCAATAGACCTTTTTGCCAGCCACGGACAGGATGTCATTTCTTGTAGAAAATGCTTTTTCAATGTCCGTGATACAGCACTTCTGCACTGCTACCATTGCCGCAGCGCGTGTGAATAGCAGAAGAATGACGGAAATAGGTGGGCTTGAATAACATAAGCAAAATTCATGGTAAAGGTGGGGTAAAAGTCTTTTCTGAGGCTTGTTAGAAGGGCCTGCCTTTACACAGATTGCACTTTCACTTGTTGATAATTAGATGGTGGGTAGGAGTTCTTATCTTTTCCCACACGAGAGGCCTGAACTTAGAAATTCCCTCCGGTTTGTGGGGGGATTGAGCTGACTAGTCTATATTCCAGATAGCTCCGCACACGTTCCGGGTGTTCCTGTTCTCCTACTGTATTACATACAGCTGCAGGAACTCTTCTGCCACCCCCAGTGGACCTTCCTACATACTAAGGTAGACAATAATAATCTGGATTATCTGTAGAGGATCCCAGGACAATCATGAACCAAAACCACTAGGCTACTGTAAAATAAGCAAAAAATCAGTTTAGAACCTGCAGAAGAGAACCTCGCTCTGGAGTTTTCTTCCACTGTTATTTTTCTATAATTCTGCAGTTTTCTAAGAGCTTTCGATCAGGAGAGCTTGTACTTTTGGGATAATACACTGGTTTATAAGTGGCTTCACCTGTGTGGAAAGTGCAGGTTAGCAGCAGAAAAGCAGATGGTTTTTAACAGGTTTGGGGTAGAAGAAGGACCTCTCACCTGGGCAGGCAGAACAGTGACCATAATGTACTTACACATAATGCGGGAACAACGGTTAGATTACAAAAAATGTTACTGGCCAGTGGAGCAGATGACATCAGCATACCCAGCTGCGCGCTCTGCACGAAGGCGGCATCCCTTCGCAGCCCAGTTGTTGAGGGCAGATGTTCCGTTAAGCACATTTCAATTAATCAACTTGATCTTCCAGGGAGACTAAGCAAGAAAGTTTTTTCTGGCTTAATTTTTAGTAGAAAGAAGCGTACTTCTGCACTAATGAGTATTGGTGAATTAGTGTGTATCTACCTAGGGAAGGAGTCACTGTTAATAGTCTGTGGAGAATATTGATAGGTATTGAAATAATGCAAGTCCATTCAAATAAATACACGTCTCCAAAAGAAAACAACTACTGAAAGAAAAGATCACAGAATCACAGGATCACAGGTTGGCAGGGACCTCAGGGATCATCTAGTCCAACCTTTCTAGGAAGAGCAGAGTCTAAACAGGATGGCCCAGCACCCTGTCCAGACGACTCTTGAAGGTGTCCAACGTGGCCGAGTCAACCCCTTCCCTGGGGAGATTATTCCAATGGTGACTGTCCTCACTGTGAAAAATTTCCCTCTGGTGTCCAATCGGAATCTCCCCAAGAGCAACTTGTGTCCATTCCCCCTTGTCCTCTCCATGTGACTCCGTGTAAAAAGGGAGTCTCCATCTTCTTTGTAGCTGCCCCTTAAGTGCTGGTACACGGGGATGAGATCCCCTCTGAGCCTCCTTTTCTCAAGGCTGAACAAACCCAGCTCTCCCAGCCTATCCTCATATGGCAGGCTTCCCAGTCCTCCCATCATCTTGGTGGCCCTTCTCTGGACCCCTTCCAGCCTGTCCACATCCTTTTTGTACAGCGGGGACCAGAACTGTACACAGCACTCCAGGTGTGGCCTGACAAGCGCTGAGTAGAGCGGGATAATGACTTCTTTCTCTCTGCTGGCGATGCCCTTGTTGATGCAGCCCAGCATCCCGTTGGCCTTCTTGGCCGCAGCAGCACGCTGTTCGCTCATGTTGAGCTTTCTGCCCACCAGGACCCCCAGGTCCCTTCCCACAGAGCTGCTCTCCAGCCAGGTGGATCCCAGTCTGTGCTGCACTCCCGGGTTATGTTTTCCCAGGTGCATGACCTTACACTTGTCCTTGTTGAACTTCATAAGGTTCTTGCTGGCCCACTCCTCCAGCCTATCCAGATCTCCCTGCAGAGCAGCTCTCCCTTCTGGAGTGTCTACTTCCCCACTCAACTTGGTGTCATCAGCAAACTTCATCAGGCTACACTTGATGCCGGTATCCAGATCACTTATAAAGATGTTGAATAACATTGGGCCCAATATCGATCCCTGGGGGACTCCACTAGTGACAGGTTGCCAGTTTGAGAAAGAGCTATTTACCACCACCCTTTGGGTGCGGCCTGTCAGCCAGTTCCCCACCCACTGCACAGACCACTTGTCTAGGCCGTAACACATCCATTTCTCCAGGAGGAGACTATGGGGGACCGTATCAAAGGCCTTGGAGAAGTCCAGGTAGACGATGTCCACCGCCCGCCCCATGTCAACCAGGCAAGTCACTTTGTCATAGAAGGCCACCAGGTTTGTCAAGCACGATCTGCCTTTAGTGAAGCCATGGTGGCTTTTCCCAATCATGTGCTTCAATTGACTTGTGATGGCCCCAGGAGGATTCGTTCCATAAACATCTTGGAAGATATTTTTCCTTGACTGGGGAAAGACACAAATATTTTACTGAAGAAAATATTTATTTATTTTCTTTATTATAGATTATATATTTATTAAATAGATGTGCAAGGGTGTGCTAAGGCATTTGGATAATTTGCTAAGACTATTGATAGGACTAAAAAAAGCTTATTTCTGGATTTCCTCAAAGTGTCACAAAAATTTGGAACCAGGTTGTAAAACAGAGGAAAGCACAGGTGAATAAATTCAGGAAATACGAAGGATGATGATACACGGACAGATAGAGTGCGCTACCCACACTCCTTTTCGCAGCTCTGGCACAGAAGAAGATGTACACCGTAGGAAGAACACTTTGTAGATGAAAGTGATAAAATTTAGCTTTGCACAAAACCATTAAGTCTTCCTGCGGAATCTCACTGATCTACTTTGACCAGTGTTTTCAACAACATAGACTTTGAGGACTACAAAGTAGAAAATTTACATTAAAAAAAAAAAGTAATCCTTTTTTCCTGCCACCTCTCCATGATGGAAAAAAGGGCCCACTAATTTCCTTGCTTTTTCAGCTCAACTAGCAAAATCAGAATAAACCCGGACAGGAAGCGAAACAAGGCAGGATAAAATAAATACTATTTCATTTAGGTGAAGAGCTGCAATCAGAACTCAATTCTGGTGCCAAACGTTGCATATCAAATACTCGCAGCCACTGTTTGCCAGAAATCATTTAATCCCTAGAGGCAGAAAACCACTATGATAAAGTCCAAGAGTATTTTGGGTTTGGTTTTTTTGGTTGAGGTTTTGTTTTGTTTGTTTGTTTTGTGTTTTTAATTTATTAAGGGAACACAGCAAAGAAATAATCTGGACACACTACTAGCTGAAGCCTGGAAATCTGTGTCAAACTCGTATGTGTCTGATAGTGAAACACAAAAGACGAACGATGGTTCTAGTTTTCATTTGCGTACCATTAGTGCTTCTCTATTTGATATAGAAATACTGAAATATCCCTAGGAGGAATTTCTTGTAACCCACAGGAGATCACAAACACACAAAGTGACCTCGTGACATCTCCAGGTTGATCTCCACACCTGGAAATGCTGAGTCGTTTTAGATGAACATCTGAATGCTGAGGGTCTGTGAGCCAATGCTCATCCCTTTCCAGGGTACTTAATATGGACAACTCTTTCTGGCCCAGGTAACACATCTGAACTCAAAATTATTCTCCCTGAAGGGCTCTTTACAGTGAATTGCATGGATTGGATTTCCACAGTTGCCGAGTACCACAGCTCCAGGTGAAGTCAGTGCAAGTTCTGGGTGCTCAGCACAATTCTGAGAGGGAGAGAAAAAAACCGTCCTCCGATTTCAGCCACCTTGGGTGGAAGGGATTGGTAGTTCAATCTCTACACTTACAGAAGGAAACAGGTTTATGATCTGGTTTACCATCCCTGCTGGGTCCACTGTGGCATCATGAATTTTTCCCCTAGTGCATAGTTTTTACCATACCCCTGGTCTCTAGCAGTGATCGGTATAGAGCCCATAGTAATTTAAAGGCTTTAAGTAAAGGCTTAAAGGCTTCTGAAATGGTGAGTTTCAACTGAATCTGAATGGGACGTGTCTAAAAGATTTTCACCTACAATAATCCTTTCATGGTGAAATGATGAGAGCAAAAAAGATATGATGAGACAAGGCTGAAAGAAGCAGATGTTGAAAAGATGAACAGTCGATATTAAAGCATTCTTCCAGGATAAAGCAGCCGATGGAGACAGCCTATAGCCGTGCCAATGATGGCTTGGCTCGCAGCACTGTACTGTGAGAAAACCAGCTGATATCTTTTCTTTGTGATGTTATTTAAGGCCCTTTTCTGGCTTTATTTCTTATTTTGAAGGAATTCTTGACAGATCACAATCGAAAGCTTATTTCTGACAAAGCTTCCATGGGAGTTTGTGCCCAGGCATACTCAGAGGCCCCTCTGGCTATCCATCCGCACGTTAGCCAGCAGAACACTTTTCAAAATCTGGCTTTGCGTTACCAGTTGTCATTACAGATTGAATTCCTGAGGAAAAACTACTGGGAGAGAAATGTGCAGGCAGACATTCAGAAAGCCGGAGGTTTTTTTCATGATCTGGTTTCTTTACATTGCCCGAACATTGTAAAGCAGACAGTCTGTGCACAACAGGCAGAGGATTATCCTAATGCATGGAAACACTGTACTCTACAAAGCTGTTAGATCCCTCTCCCAGGTGAGCAGTGCCAGCACCTCATGCAGCAAAGGAAAAAAGAAAGAAGCTTCTGAAACAAAGCAAAGCAAAGAAACCCTTAGCACGGCAGCCAGATGTGAGATCTGCTTTGATACTATAAAGCATATATTGCAGCGGCACCAGTGTGACCTTCGCAGCTCTGACTTTGTACTCTCTGCTTGTATACGCTGCCTGAACAACAAAGCTTCTGTTTCGGACCGAGTTGGTTTCAGCTGCATTCGAACTATATTCTCCACCTTGTTATGAATAATACTGCTGCTTCAGATTTTGCAGATATTCCTCTTAATCGCAAGAACAAGACTGACCTTAACTGCCATCTGCAATACTGCACCATTATCTCACTTAAACATCTCCAAAAGCTGAATTTGTGACGTATGGAATTGTGACTGCTAAATTAGCGCAGTATTTCTTAACCTTCACCTGATTCCACCACACTTATTTTGGCAATGAGATTGCTCAGTTTTATCACTCATTTAATAAGGTGGAGTCTAGTCCTTCGGTGGGTCATTTTGCCTCATAATACGTTGGTAGCACTGAGATTTCATGGCCAACCTAATGGCAGAAAGAACAGTATATTGTACCACCTTACAGTATTACTGTCTAGTGAAACACATTCTGATGTGCAATGATCAAATGCTGACTTTAAAAGGAGCTGGAGGTGGCCATCTGCAGTCACAGATATTTCCATATGTTTAGGATATGCATGCGTCATGCATTGCAAAGAATCTGGTGTCATTGTCCTTCTACCACTTGGCATTCCAAAGATTTCACATTTCCGTGAATGATGACTGACTACAATAGTTCTGGCATTGACAGAAAATGCTGCTATTGTAAGATATGCAAAATACGGCTTCCAGCAGAGACCAACACGGCATGGTTCTCAAAAGCCTGGCCAGAAAGACTCTTTCCAGTTATTCAACAGAACCTCTCTTTATTGAGCACTGTGGTTTGAGCACAACTGTACAAATCCAGACTTTAATAAGTCACAAAGACTACACCATTTTGTAGATACTTCAAGAGCTGCATTTTCCTTTCTACGCTGTTGGGGTAAACCCGCTGACGCCACTGAGTTCACTGGGAGCACGTTAGGTGATTCACGGAGTCTGAACGTTCACGCATGGAGATCTGCACCGAGGCCAAATAAGTAGAAAACACAGTCTGCACCTTACAGATAGATTATAGCTGCAAGATAGATGCTGCCAGTTGCGTACGTTTTCTTCAGTGTATGACTACAGGCATTCCTGCAGAAATAGCTCCTTCCTGGCTTTCAGTGGTTTGGATAAACGGGAAGAAATACGCACACTGCACAGGCAGATGGCTCAGGGATGCAGCCTGGGTTTGCTCCACTGAATTTAATAAGTATCAATTTAAAAATTAATTCCTAAATAAACCCTTCTTTGTGTTTTGTAACCTCAAGGTTCCTTAAATTACATCCCAGATGATCACTGCCTTTCTCCAGAAAACACCTCTGAGCCATTCATATCATGAACTCGATGACATGCGGAAGACACTTGACCTCAGCAAAGAGGGATATTCCAGATAGTGCTGTGTGTGGTTTATTGACTGACAGAAGCAGATGAGACTCAATGATAAAAATGTCTCTGATGGTAAATGAATAAGAATCTGATCTGCTTCCCGTTGAACTCGGTGTCCTTTTTTACTGATTTCAGATGGGCACTGGCTCACCCACACAAACCCCCCTGACTGTCAAAAGCAGGAGGTGCATCAGGTTCACAGTTCACCAATAGCATACAACCATGTTCCTCTCAAAAAACCTGTGTCATTAATAAAATATACGGAGTGGAAAGAGACTTTCCAATTTTCCTGGCCACCAACCAGCAATGTTTATAAAAATAAATATTTAAAGCAGCGATGTTTGGTATCATGCTCTACCAGCCCATCCCTTTTACACTTTTCTTCCGTTGCTGGTATTAATTTAGAGTTGTATTTTCAGCTCCACGTAATCTATTTATGTGCATGCTCAACATCAGCCACTCACTATCTTTCTTCAAGCTTTGACTGTATGCACCTTGAATGATTCTGGTGACTGTGTGTAGTTAATTCACATTTTTGCCTCATGTATATCAGTTCTTCCTCCTTTTAAAAATAGCTTCCTTGCTATACTACATTAAAATAGGATACGATATTCTGATAAGCTGTTACCAGTTCCTAGCAATTCAACTATACAGAAATACTTTTGTCATCTTTAATATCCTTGATGTTGCAATTCCATTTCTAAGAAGCGTAAGGACGTGTAAAGATATCATACTTTTGCAGCATAACATACAGGGAATACATCTTCAATATATCAACTAAAAAGTTGCCCGAGTTGCCTACAAAATTTTCCAGGTATCCCAGAGAGATGAACCCCTTCCTATCAGGATACGACTTACTAGCCCCTCAGGTAAGACTGCTCTTTTGAAGCAAAAATACCTCTTTTACATTTGACTTCTCTCTCTTTCAGGTTTACACGTCCCTTGGAGGCAAGCTAGCAAATTACACAGGAAAATTTATGTGATAAGTCAGTCATTTCTTATGCAAATATTATGTTCTGCTTCAGGCTGTATCCTTACACTGCATCAGATATTTACCTCGGTTTTTGAAAGCGTTCCTTCTGCTAGAGCAAAACGGTATGTCTTGTAGAAAGGGAATTGTACTGAAGTTTGTGTTAAAACAATCTGCAGGCATTTTAAAAGGCATTATTGCTAGAGTTGGTGAAGAATACGCAAGAAGATTTTGCTGCCTAGCAATCGTCTACCTGTTTACAAATCCATACTGGGTCACTGAAAATCGCGGAGATGAACGAGAGCAAGGAAGTTTGCTCCTCGGATTATAGTAGGTATTCTACATGTTGGCGATATATTTGTTTAGCCCTTTCTGACCCTATTCACATTTACTTTCCCACCAACAGCATCTGATCTTCATGACATAAAGCAGGATGAGTTAATTCACTAACTCCTCCTATTTCATACTGTAACTTGTATATTTTGTCCAATTGCCATTGACGTATTTTCTTGACTACACGAGAATTTGAGGAAAATATTCAAAATGACCTGACTTTTTTATCATTTGCTGCCTATGCTCATAATTAATACTGAGATCTCAACGTTAGCTCTTCTGAAATGACTGGCCTGCTTTTGAGTTCCTAAAGTTAAACGGTTTGTGCCAGCTTCAGATACGCCGCCTTACTGGTCTGGCCCGCATCGAAGCGTTAAAGGGTCTCACGGGCACAATCTGAGGGGTGCAAAAGAGAGCCCTCGCTGTACCGGCTTCCTTCCCGGAAAAAGAACACCTCTGAGTTGGGTGGGGGATGCGCAGGAAACTTTTTTGGATGTTGGAGTTTCATTATGCAACTGCTCAGATGCAGTCATTACCATGCCTACAAATTTCAGCTGGTTTTGGCTTCAAGGCAAAAATTCAAGGTTACTTTAACATAGCTTTCTCTGTATTTGATAATACCTATTTTCTGCTAAGGAAAAATTACTTTAGAACTTCTCCTGCCTCGCACTGCAATTATTTTTTTCATCAGTTAGAGCAGCTGCCAATTTACCACACTTTGTGACCTGTATCAGCTTGGTTTAGAAGCCAATCTAACAGTAATAAGCCTTTCTGAGCAGGAAGAGCCTCGGTGTTCACTATTCAGGGGATGGAGAGGGACGATACCATCAACAGTCCTTATCAGATAACAAATGCAAACCCGGTTCTGACTCAATTCTCTGAGAGCTATGAAGGGTTTAGTTCCCCCATCACATTTTACCTGAAAAATCTGTAAAACAAATAATGCATCAGGTTCATTAAAAAAACTTATTTTAGTTTAGCTAGTATTCAGCTGTATTTTCATTATAGGTATTTCACGTTCCAGGTATGTCACATTTGACAGTACCGCTGCACATAAATATATGAGAGTGATGAAGCCAATCCAGTACAAAAGCAAAGAAGCTGTAACCCATATATATAATTGCATTTACAAAAGATTACCACTACTAAATTTACTAAAGAAGTCAAGAAAAGAGAAATATCTATTAAGAAATGAAACTTATCCCTCTTTCTGAGCAATATAATTGACTACATTATCTATAACAGAAATTAGATTTGACATTCCAGGAAACATTTGCTAACCTGCTAGAAAGCAAGTTAGAATTTTTATTTTCCTTAAGGTTCATCAGTAAAATACTGTGAATTTCATGGTTAAAAACACTCTCTGAGCAGCCAAAAGATGTATTTCTATATCTGCTGTAGTAGTAATTACTAGATTTTTACTAAAAGCCTCACAGCTCTGCCTTTGTGAAAGCTAGGCAACTCTATTTATTTGGGAATTGAGTTTGGGATGAATATCCCTGGGAACCAAGAACTGAACACTTCTGCTACAAGTGCAAAACACAATTCTTTCATCTCTCTCTCTGTAGCACAAATAAATAGGTCTCACATAAACGGTACCAAAGGAAAATATTCCACTGCAGGTCTGAGGAGAGGATAAGGAAGCAAATAACCTGTGACAGATTTGGTTACTTAATGTACTACTGGGAAGTGCTCAGATCCTCAGGTAGCAAACACATTACAAAAATTCATACCGAGCAGAATAGCCTAATTCACATGCAAAGCACTGTGCCCAAAGCTACAGGTGCTCCCTGGAGAGACATAATACAGTGGTGATGAAAATAACTGAGTAAAAGAAGAAAAAGCATTTAGAATAACCAAGCACAAGTCGGAGCAGTTGGCACTTCACACTGGGAGAGACCAAAGCCAAGGAGGTGGAAAAGGCAAAGGCTCTGGACAGCTGAGGGGACTAAAGAGCAGCCCGAACCAGAACACCCCACGGGAGTCAAGGCATGCCATGAGGTACAGAGAGACACATGTGAAGTACATCAACGAGTCCAGTGGCAGGGAAGAAATATCCTATATTTTCTCAGGGTCATGAAAACAAGAACACAGTTTTAGAGGTTGTCAATAGAACCTTGTTTTCCCGAGGAGAAGGGAGATTACAATCCTAGTTCACTTCTATTCCTTCCTTGGTCTGCGCAGGTAGAGAAGAATACACTTATTAAAGGCCAAAAATATAGAAGCTATGCTTTACAAGGTAGACAATTTTTGATAGAAAAGGCCCTGACGATGGCAGCTGTGCTCAGATGCAAGGAGGGTCACCTGGTCAGTGAGGGGAGGTGAGAAAGGCTTGTCAGCATAGGGCCCCTTTGGGATGAAGGGTCCCTTTGGCACCCAGAGCTCCTTTGGGATCCAGGGTCCCTTTGGGATCCAGAGCCCTTTGGCACCCAGGGCCTCTTTGGGATCCAGATCCCCTTTGGCACCCAGGGCCCCTTTGGGATCTAGATCCACTTTGGCACCCAGAGCCCCTTTGGGATCCAGAGCCCCTTTGGGATCCAGGGTCCCTTTGGGATCCAGAGCCCCTTTGGGATCCAGAGTCCCTTTGGCACCCAGAGCTCCTTTGGGATCCAGGGTCCCTTTGGGATCCAGAGCCCCTTTGGGATCCAGAGTCCCTTTGGCACCCAGAGCTCCTTTGGGATCCAGGGTCCCTTTGGGATCCAGAGCCCCTTTGGGATCCAGAGTCCCTTTGGCACCCAGAGCTCCTTTGGGATCCAGGGTCCCTTTGGGATCCAGAGCCCCTTTGGGATCCAGAGTCCCTTTGGCACCCAGAGCTCCTTTGGGATCCAGGGTCCCTTTGGGATCCAGAGCCCTTTGGCACCCAGGGCCCCTTTGGGATCTAGATCCAGGATCCAGGGTCCCTTTGGGATCCAGAGCCCTTTGCTTTGGCACCCAGGGCCCCTTTGGGATCCAGATCCACTTTGGCACCCAGAGCCCCGCGTGCCTGCACTGGTCACACCTGCTAAATGCCCCCCTGCCTGTACCTTCAAACGGGCGTGAAACCACAGGATGAAAAGAGCAGCTGAGGAGAACCGTGTCCCTTCACCAGAATGTTAATAAAGAGCCATCTATACCAGTTTCTCCTGAGAAAATTACGGCACCAATACCTATCACACTTTGGAATGCAGACAGAAGTAGCATAGGTTACAATTAGTTCAGCTTTTAATATAAAATAAGCTATAAATGAAAACACATAGGGGCATTTTGATTGTTTTACACTACAAAATATCTACCCGTGTTTGTGTTTTCAACTGTTCAAACACAGCTGTTTGGTCACTTCTCATTTAAATGTGGGAAACACTGTGGTTTAGGGGAATCGATCATGATATGTGTTTCCAGACCAGTCTTATTACAGGAATTCACTCAAGTAGTATTTTCGTATAAGGGACACACACAGCTGTGGTGAAAGATCCAGACCTTTTAATTAAAAGAGCACTACAGAAATAAAAGATCAGGAGTCATAATTTAAAGGTGCAATATAAACCTCCTTAATTTCAAGCATCTCAAAATTATAATGAGCTCAGATCCAGGACTTTCACTCGGTTCACATTACAGCTGAGCTGAAGACCATTTACGTGATTCAGACCCTGACCATCGCTGCAGGCCAAGTGTCCAGGTCCATGTCCTGCCTTGAGTCCAACTCAAATAAATGCAGCTAGAGAGCGTGGACTCGTTGAGAAGAACTGCCCTAAAAACCAATTGGCTTTGTATCTGAAAATAAGAGATATAAATATGTAAAGTGGCTCAGGCCATGGTAACCTGGAGTAACCATTTTAACAGTACATTTGTGTTGAGACTCAGACATCTTTACAACCAAACTGATTCTTCTTTATGTATGAAACGTGCTTGGAATGGAGGATGCTGTTTACTAAAACCTGGAATTATTTGTGGCAACGCTGAAGTGTTGCAGGTATGCCAGCAGAGATGTTTACTTTGTATGACCATGTTTCAGGAACACATTCACATGTCAAGCTTCAGCTGTTTCTCTCAAGAGGGATACTTGAGTGCATGATAATACATTTTTCCTTAATAAAGAGCCTCTACATCATACAACAAAAGCAAAATAGCAGGCAAAACCGCCAGTGTTTCTGTCTAAAAAGACAAATAAATACAACCAATTAATTTCATTTTCAGCTTTTCTATGTCATAACTCTTTAGTGGTCAAATAGAATTTGACAGGTATGATGCCTATCACAATTCATCTTCATCGTTATTACTCCAGTTCACTCTATGGCATTTCCAGTGTGCACCGATGAGTATTCTCTGGAATAATGTGCCTTACACAGCTATTGCATAAATGCAGTGCGTATGGAATTACTCATGCTAATCCAGAGGAGAAAATCAATGTGCACCTCGTATCTTTGATAAAACTGGACTGAAAATCAGTAACATCTTCCCTAAAAGTAAGATACAGCTTCTACTAGATAAGAACACGAGGATTATAAAAGCTATTTTTATTTTAAGTAGCTTTCATAAACATAAAAGCTAAAGGTCTCAGTCTACAGATTCCTATAGTTTGAAAAGCTCTGGGTTGATAAAAGTTATATTATGGAAAATATTACGGACTCCTTGCTACAGAAGATGCTGCAGATGAAGATACTTTTTTCCCTGAGCCAGCTCTGTGTGCATACAGGGAAAGGCAAGGCCAGTCCTGGCCTTAGAGCAACAACTAAAGTGACCCGAGCTATACCGCTGTAGCGCCAGCAGAGAAATTATAGTACCTTTCCTCTCCCTTGACCTGTCCCATATTGCTCATGGCTTCCTGAAGTGGGCTGTTTCTTCCCTCTAAACAAGAACGTTGTACCACGAAGCCTCTTACTGCAGCAGTATAATAGTTGCGATTTGGAAGTTCTCAGTTTAGTTCCTTACCAAAATCAAATCAAATCTGATGTTTATGGAGAGCTTTTCATCCAGGTAGATATTTCTACTTGGTAGAAAGTAGGAGCCTGACCTGGGTTACCTCTATATTACTCCTCAGACAGTGCCAATGTTTGACAATGCAACAGCAGCTCCATAATTTTGCATCTACCAAATCTCAGGATGGATCTTTTTGCTCTAAATGTGTTTCCATTTGTCACTATAATACCCGCGTCTAAAAAACTTTAGACCAGTGAGACCAGGTTGTACTTCGGTCAGAAACACTCCCGCACACACCCAGGCGATAGCATCCACTAACAGCAGTTAACCCATTTTTGGAAGGCCGATCATTTAAATGTGTCAACATGTGCAAGAGTTCTGTCAAAACCTATCTATGTTTATTAAAGCTCCCCTAAAAGTCTCAGTTTTCAAACCGAGAGGGAAAGAAATAGCTGAAGTAGCTCAAATACGTTTCTATGGGACACTTCACAATCATCTCATTTTCATAAATGTAGCACAAGATCTTAATCTGTGAGTAAAAGGAAACGCACAGACACGATCAGGGATCGTACAGGATTAGAAAGCAACAAAACGTGGTGGAGGTATACAACAAAAAAAATCCTTATGCAAACAATCCCAAGTGAAAAAGGGGTCAATTCTCTTGAAAAAAATATCGCTAATTCATAAATCTAGCACAGCAAATCCTCCCTATCAAAAGGTTTATTGCAATATTAATCGCAAGACATTCACTGATGTTCAAATATTTATATTTTCTCTGCTCATAAGTAGACTATGTTTGTAATAAGAACTGACTGACAGACATAAACAGCGGTGAGAGTCAATAAAGGACATTTCGTTTCAGCTGAAGAATGGGTTGTTAACTTCAAGTATTTCCGAGATATAATACCTTCAGCTACACTTGGATGGCTTTGCTTTAAGTGGTTGATAAAAGAATCACCATTTATCAGGTGCAAATTAAACTAATAGACAATATTAACTTTTACAGAATTGAAGATTATGAAGAACTGAGGCACGAGGGGAAAACCATACAGAAGAAAGATACCTAATGGGCTTCCTCAGGGAAAGCCTATTATTTTTTGAATATAAAAAATGTTCAGCTCTTTCAAGCCAGAGATACAAAGTGAGACAAGCCTTTCACACAGCTGGCGTTTCAATATTAGACCATTAGAACTGAAGAGATATTTTAATTACTGGTCTGAGTACAATCCTTTTCTGGCTCATGCATAAAATTTTCAAATCTCAGGATTCTTCCTAACTAGGATAGACAGGTATTAATGAGAATCCTGTGTTATCATGTTAACTGGTTTAGTCAAATAATTTAATGATGCCATATCGTGCAGACAGTGAGCTACCCGGGCAGGTACCCCTCACTATTTGTCTGTATAGTGGTGAGCAAAGCGAAGCTTCACTTTTTACTGGCCAATGTTTGGATTCTTTATTGTTCAGTGAATAATTCTACACACAATTCAGGTTATTTATAACCATTTTACAGCCCAGTTAAGGGATTTTTTTTGTTTATTTATTTTTCACAGGATGCCTTTTGGTTTCTAAGCGGGAACCACAGGCAGCTATACACGTGGCTAACAGTTTTGAAGCGACAATTCTTTTCCTCTCTTTCTTAATATTGTAAGAGGGGCGAATTGCAGTTACACCTGACTATCCTCAGCATGATCCTCAGAGATAATCTGTCAGATAGCTTTCCGATATCTTCTGGGAACAAAGCACAAAATACTTCCTAACAGTGATGAGATGAATGCTTAGAAGTGGGTGCTTAAGGTGCCCAGAAATAAGGGAGAGTAATGGCTACTAATATTCAGAAATAGGTATGAGTCTGGTGTTCCTTTCCTTCAGAGGAATCTCTTTCGTATGACTATCACTATTATTAGCAGTTCTATCCCTATAGTATCGGATTTATCTAGATAGATATTTATATTTATCTAGATAGATAAATATCTCTATATAGTATAGATAGTATAGCCCTGCTTGCTGGAGCAGGGGTATCTGCCCCTCTCTCCTACCTGATTTGGGCCTCATTACCAGCACTCACAGCTTGAACAAGCCGCATCGCTGGATGGCTCAGGCTTCATGTCTCATTCCTGCTTAGTTTTCCTTCTAATGTCACCAAAAAAAAAGTGGGAAGTATGAGGATTTCACTTTTTGCAATGTGGAAGCAAGGCCAGCAAAAACTAGCTTGAGATTGACAATTAATTTCTCTTACAGCAGGGTATGCGATGCAATCATGCTGTCTTTCAGCCATGGCACACTTAGCTGAGGCTCACTCACATTCAGCTATCCTAGCCTAAAACCATAAAGCATTCATGCGCCGTTAAAAGTCTTTTTAGTTCCCTCTATATCTCTATCAAAACCTTGGTATCACTGGATGCCAATCAGCCCAGGGTTAGGATTACCATTTGCACAGCTATTAGCGCCTGCTCTGCTGCACCACCACCATATTCGAAATGATAATTTAAAAAAGAGAAACAAGAAAGAAAAATAAGTTTCTTGCATAGAAGAAAAAAAAAAAAAAGGGTTACAGAAAACTGGTTTCCTCAAGGAGAAAAAGCAGCCCTGAAGGTTACAGCTCTGAAGGTTGTTTTCTGCTTCTGCTTTTCAAATGTGGTAATGTCCTTTTATAAGCACCCCAGTAAGAGTTTACAACCTTCTCCCAGGGACTGTAAATCCACTGCTTTTCTCCTCTAAATTTTTAACAGATACCATTGTTTCCTCAAATTGCACACAAGGGGGTTGAAAGAATCGAGATTATACTCAAGTACATCAAATTCAGCTTCAAGGGCCTTTATGACACACAAAACTGCATCAAGGGATGTTTAATAGGCACAACAGATTCAATCCTGAAAGGTGAGAGAGCACTGCGCCAGCAGATAAGCACTGTTAACCAAAACTACGACAGAAAGCAACTGAAACAACGATGCGCTGCCCGAGGAGTCACCGCTTGATGCCACACCGAGCCGTTCATTAATATTAATGCAACATAAAATAGTTATTTTTTATTTAACCCTCTTTAGGTAAAACATTGACCCGAGCTGAAGGTCTTTGAGGAGTTGCAGAGCAGAGACGGTGTCTGACAGGCCACGACGCTCGCTTGCTGGTCCTTCCGTACAGCGGGCAATCCTTGAGTCACCTCCACACCAGAACATTAAACCTCAGCACAAGAATCTATCAGAAGCTAATTTTTTAAACAAATCCAGCTAGTTAACATGTTACTGAACAACCTCTTGACTTTCCACTAAGAGTAAGCCACAGCGTTACATTTATATCTGTTAGCCTGATTGGAAGCATACCCTGTGGCTGGATTTGAGTATTTCATACTGTCAAATATGACGTGAGGACCAACGCTCAGCTAGAAACACTGGAGCGTGAGGCCTTCCATGCAGCATGGTCCTGGTTTTACATATAAAAAATGTACATTAAGAGTAAATTTTTTTCATCAGTAGAAAAAAAATCATATCCTCGTTGCCCAGACGAGGGCAGCAGAAAAGACCAGGCTTCACTTTATCATTACATCGAAAGCAAATACCACGGAGATGTGCAAGAAGGCAGGACTATTACGCTTATTCCTTGGGCAACTTGTGTCAGTAGTCCCATTGTGTGGGTGCTATGGTGTGCGTGGAGAGAAAGAAAATTTGGTGCTAGTTTAATCAAAAATTATAAACAACTCTCAGGTAGAGTGAAAAAAGAAGTGGAAGCATAGCATCAGTACCTAGGAAATAACAAATAAGCTCCACTACAAGATGGCTGGGAAAGGACCTGCAGCCTTTGATTCAAACCCCTACACTGCTGATAAGTATTAAATGCAGTCTTTTCCTTAAGTATATCAAATCCATCACCGAGCAGCACAGAGTGTTCAACCTCTCAGCTCCAGGTGGTGAGATTTTCCTCAGAACTTCAGATGTCATTTCTCATGGCTAGAAACAGTCCTCTCATTTCCAGCCTAAAGTTATTTCCCTCCAGTTTAATACTTATTTGTTCGTGTACCTGCGTTGCCCCTTAACTTCAATAGCTCCTTTGAAGTTCTGCAAGTTAACAGACCTGCAGAGCGCCGAAGGTACTTAGGATGGGCACAGTGCCATGCCAGGGCACTGCACGGCTTCCAGGACTGCGCTGGTGAGGCTGCGCAGCTCTGCTGTGCTCGGGGGCATCGGCGCTGGACGGAGCTGCCACGCCACGCCACGCCACGCCACGCCGGCTGCTGGTACTCCTGCAGTCACTGTGAGGCACCGCAGCTCCCCTCCGCTCTGGTCTGAATTCAGTTTTCCAGAGCTACGCACGCTGTTACAGGTAAGAACTTAACAGTGCTTTGAAGCCCCGTCGTTTCCGTCCCACACGCCTGCTCAGAACAGGGCGTCTGGCGCGCAGTGAGGCCACAGAGGGTTTGTTCATGCTCTTGACACACTCATGGCTCCCAGTCATCTGGGATGCATAAATATACCTTTGGATAATCTACTAGTCATCAGACGATGAGAACCTTCAGTTTGTAGAACTGTGTGTGTTGTACAGTTGAAGAGCTTGTGATTAAACCTTGAATATGCATTAATAACTACTGTTATTATACTTGAATTAAGGTGTTATTAACCTTGAAAGTGCATTAATAGCTAGTGTTAATAAGCTTACCTTTCTTTCTATAATTTCACTAAACAAAATAATTCAATTTTTCATGTGGAATATCCTAATAATGCCTTCCGGCTTGCTTTTGTCTCCCTGGCAATTTCATCGCCATACTATTTTATTACTTCTGTGGACCATTCCAACACAGATCTTTAAGGAACTCCTCCAGTTTGGTATGTTCCCCTCCATATCTGCTCTCCAAGCAGCTCTTCAGTCACATTATAGTTCTCCTCCTGGCCCTCATTTTATTCTATCTACATGATTTCCCAGCTGACAGCATATCAAAAGCTTTACTGAAGTCCAGAAGTATTTCTTTAAGCTTTTGCTGCCAAAGTACATTCCAAGCTGGTAAAAAATCTTTGCTACAGAGAGGTTCCTTCTCAAAGAGAGAGAAGACAGTGAAGATATGCTGTAAAGCACATACATACAACTTGGGTTTTGCTTTCCATGGGAAATGAAATATATAAAGATGCTTCCTGCTTTTACATGCACATTATTTTATATTCTTCATTACTCACAGGTAAAGATGAGACTGGGAGGGAACGGGCGCTGCACCACCTTTGCGCTACTCACCTGCTGCAAATGTATGTGCGCATGCAATAACAACAAGGATCAAGGGAAAAACGTGTTTTGTTTTGATTAAGGATCCTAGTGGAACAAGGCAAACAGTGCTGTCATTACAGCTGCTAATCCTAGCGCTCCTCCCTAGAATGCTTTGCAGCTACACTCCTGCCTGGCTCCCTGCCGCTTGTATCGGTCGTGTATTTCTGCTGGCGTATTTGTAAATATAGAGAATACAAGTGTGGCAAACCTAAGTTCAGCTTGGTGAAACCTCAGTAAATATTTTGTCTCATATTTCTGACTGAAGAAATGAACAAAAGTGTCTTAAAACAATTCTGCCTTCCTCCTGCCGGAGCATTTGTGCAGTGACTAAATATATTTCCCTCTGCATCTTAATTCCCCTAGTAAGACTGACAACACAATCCGTACAATATGCATGTGTAAAAGCCCTTCCTTTTACTATTCTGGAAAACGAGGTTAGTGATCCTTATACTGGTTATTTTTAACTATTCTGAATTGATAGTGAGGGATGTCACGGGTATTTAATATCTCTCAAAAATCTGCCTTATATTTACAGATATATTTACAGATGCCATATTGCAAAAGGAGGTGTGAGTATTTCGCCTTTCAAAAGAAAGGATAAAGCATTTGGAAGTAGGAGGCTTTTCCGAGTCAGCTGAGCAATCTCTGTGCTCGTGTTCCAAACGGTCGGCTTTCCCTTCAGCCATCAGATTGCGTTGCGTGCTTCCACTTCCCTTCAGACAGACGGATCTACTGGTTCGCCGTCTCACGCAGGATTCCCAGTCACAGAGCCCTGCACGGGTGCGCCTCTCTCTCTCCACAGGCACGCGCCGGCTGCGGAGCCAACGGCAGGAGGGTGACGGGCTGGCCCTACGCCGGGGTGAGGTGCCACACGCCCTGCGGACGGGGGAGGCTGCCCTGAGCTCCGGTGGAGCCTGGACGCAGCACATCCGAAACACATTCCTGCTCTCGTGGAAGCCCAGCAAACCTCTGCGCCTTGTATACCCAAGGGGGACGATTTTCACTGATCAGATTTAAAGCATTAGAAACTTCAGGTAACTGGCTGAAGACCTGAAAGCTTGTTGCTTGTTTGAAGAGTGACAGCGTGTTGGTTACGACACGGTGTTGCCGGATGCAAGGCAAACCTGGGAGTGGTTTGGGAAGGACAGCAAAATCCAGAAGCGGGAACTCCGGAGCTCGGGAGAAGTGCAAGCAGTGTATTAATACAAGCATCCCGTTCGCCCCACATCGAACGTTCGCCGCCTCTTTGTACAACAAAAAAGATTTTAGATTCGCCGCCTTCTTTTCTCCGATTAACAGCAAACAAAAAATGTAACTCAGAGGGAAACCAATAAACACTGTGAACAAATAAGTATGTCAAACCATTAGCATTTCGAAAACCAGGACCTTAGTCACACATAAAATCAATGGGACAGATTACAGCAGTTTTATCATGACTGCTACTGGGCTGCAACAGAGGACCCGTTGTTTCCGATTGGATCAATAAAGCAGTGAATTTAAGCGTTGCAAAAACCAGTGCGACTCTCCCACCCCAACTTACAGCCTCTGACACGACACAGGTGGGTGTCTGCAGCGCTGCATCCACCTGGACCAGTAAGGCCTGTATCGCTTTTGAGGTCAGACCACTGATTTTAGTGTTGACATTTAGATTTCAAATTCTGGGTACCTTGGTTTGAAATTATGGCAGAACCACTTTTTTCAGGCTAGTGGACTCTAACACTGTGAGAAACCAGTTCTCGCTCCTCCTCCTGTGCTCTCTAGTTCACAAACCACTCTCTTTTTGCTTGTGTCCACTTTTTTTTTTCCCCCTTTAGGTATCTTTTATTCCTTATCCACTTATTATTCAGTTGCTTATTTCAAAGCATTTTACAATCTGTGCTAGTCTGCTCACATTTTCTCAGTGTTGAGTGGTCACATCAGGAAACCTTTTCTCCTCATGGCTTAAATTTGTCAAAATACCCGCTTTAGTTTTCAAGCGCTTGGCCTAGCAGCGCTTCCAATTTATACTCGAGCACTGAGCAGAAAATCTGGGTTTTCTTACCCAGAGTGTGACTCGTGGCACTGTTCATATAGTAGAAGAGCTGAGATGTTGAAGCCAAAACTTCTGGCCCTGTTTATAAGCTCACTGCCTGTCATTCAAGGCACTTATATAGCATAACGCTGTAATGATTGTATAGTCGTAAGTTGTATTGGATTGTTCTCTCATCCCCTCCTGTTGCCCGGGGATGGAAAGGGGCTGGGACCCTGGCTCGGATCGTTTCTGTTAACTCCTCACCTGCTATCACTAGTCCCTAAGGCATAGTCTTTAGAGGACGGCCCAAAACACACATTAAGGGTGATGTATCCAGTCCAGAAGATCACCTGCACAGCGCCGACCGGCTGCTCTGTGAGGAAAAGCATTCGCCGAGCTTCCCAGAGCAGCCCTCCGCTCCTTGCGCTCCCTGACACACGCACCCCTGCAGCAGAGCCGCAGGCCCGGCACTCCCGGGCGTTTCGGTACACAACGGGAGATGTCAGTGCAGCCAGAGAAATCACAAAGAAATTATAAAGAGAAATTGCTCTGGGTTTTCCTTTGTGTTTCTTGGGTTACCACTGGGGCCAAGCAACGGGCGTGGATGCTACAGGTACCTTGGGCCACGCGATACAGCTCAGCGCTGGGTGAAGAAACGCAGCTACTTCTATGGTAAGTAGGACTAATTAAACATGGAAGCAGTTCCACCCTTCCAGAATATTTGTCAATATTCCTGACTAGATAAGTAAGACCGAATAACATCTAGATCATACAGACTTCTGACCTAATTCAGGACAGCCCTCTCTGTCTCCACGGTGTTAATGTTACACAGCGTACACTTACCCTCGAGTCTCCCCGAGGCTGGACGAGACAGCCTATGGAAAAATATTTAGCAGTAACCTATTTAACATGGGTAACGCATCAAAGATTGAATTATTCAGCTTCAATGTAAAGCTCTGAGATCTTAAATAAGTCTCCTCATACATCTGTATCCCATCTGAGCCCAAGTGCCACCAGAGCAGACATTCGAAGTAAAGCATATCATTTCATAAGCACAGTCAAACTGTTGTTTTATAAGCTGTATAGCTTTCCATCTTTTAGAGAAAAGAGAGATTCTGTGTGTATCTACAGCGTTCTTTTTTAAACAAGACTAATGCAGTCTTATACGTTGTGTGTCGGAAGCCAGTCAACTAAAGATATGGTAGTTTGGATTATTTAGCACGAAGAACGCGTGTTACATGGTATGCCTCTATCCGTGATGTTCCTGAAAAGGATGATTTACACAGGTGGTCTCTGAGCTGAAATACTTGGGTATCGGATGAAGAGGATATACTGCGATACTGTGAAAGCATAAGCTAGCTAGCCACTCTTTCCAGGCTATTATTAGCTTTGCAGCACTTTCTGTAGTAGCAGCCTGCTGCTTCACAGCCAGCTGGTTATCATTTTCAAAGCTCTTCCAAATTCTTTCTGGAGTTTCTTTGGACCTCCCTCCGGAAAGATTCCATTTTCTTTGGAGTTAAGGGACATCAAAAGAGTAGATTGCGTCAGATATTTTAAGAGCTAGCTTTATTCATCTCAGGGAAAAAGCAGAATTATCAAGCGACATCTGACCATTCCAGGCTTCTGAAAAACCTTTTTGAAAATGTTGTTAAGGACTAGCCAAGCCTGATCATGACCCTGTTCTATATTTAGCTCTAAATGTGTTTTGAAGGCATACAGAAATCTGGAACTAGGATAAGAAGTCCCCAAATCAGAGAGATCAAACCGAGAGGAATTTCATTGTAGGGAAACTAGCGGCCCTGCATTGTGTGCTTTTAATTAAGCCAGGAGAAAATACATTAATTTTGGCTGAAGTAGTGATTTAACTCCAACCAAACATCTAACAGATTAGCTGTGCTAACGCTTATTCAGTAACATCATAGCTTCTTTGTGAACAGATTTCTCTGCAACAGGATGAAAAGTTCCCCAGCACCGAACTGAATACTGTGTAAACCTGCGGCGGGACGTAAAGTATTTTAGCACAAGTAAGTTGCAGCAGTGCAGACCAGTAGGCTGAACGGAGGTGTGGGATTTGAGAGGTGGGTTCTTGCTTCACCGTTTATCTGCTCTGGAAGAATGTTTCGTGTGGAATACTTACCATCTTTTCTATTTAAACTACAAAACCTTAGAAGGGAGAACTTGTGATCACCACTGTTAATGTCCACAGTCCAGGTCAAAGTGGAGAAACGCAGGTTAACCCGGGTGCCCGAAGGCATGCAGCTGTGTAAGCGCAGAGCTTTCCCCAGGCTCTGTTCTCAACAGCCTCGTGGCTATAAAGCTCAACCCGAGCAACCCTGTAGTAAAAATACTTCTCAGGATCTCTGCATAGTACTGCACCACATCACATAAGCATACCCATTACGTGCCCAGGCATGCCCAAGACAGCAGGTCCTGAAATCAATCTGAGCCTCCAGATTACTGTTGTATAAATAATAGTTCTGTATTTCTTAAAGCTGCCGCGTACAGCTTTGTTCTCAAGTATACATGGAAAACAAGGTTGCACAAAAGGTGCTGAGATAGGCACTCGGCAGGGCCCATAGTTCATGGCATACATTCAAAGTCCGAAGACTTCAAAGTCACCTTAGGATACAAATGGAGGCAAGAAAGAGACAGGGGAGGGAGAAAAAAAAAGGAAAAGGAAAACTCTCCCCAGTGGCGAGCAGGGAAGAGCAGCGATGAACTCCTTGGACCATGTCTTCCTCAGTGGGGATGATGAACACAGCCGCGATTTCCCCCCTCACCATACGCTTTTCACCAGGATCCTCTCAAACTCGCTGTTGGTAGTTGCATTTAACGATGTTTTTAGTGGGACTGGACATCCTTAACGTGCATGTTGACACAAGTATTGCATGCTTACTGGTTACTCGGCTTTTGTGCATAGGCAATACTGGACAGATGTTCAAACACCTATTATTTTCTGTATTCTGTACTGTTTTGGTCCTCCTCTATTCTAACCAAAAGCTCATAAAATAATGAGTAAGAAAAAGTGGGGAAAGGAGGGATGATTCTCGCAGGCGTGGCAATTGCTTCCCATGAGAATCAGCAGTAAAAGCAATATTAGGGTTTGCAGGTGCGAGGCCGTAAGGATAGCAGCAAAAGAGCAGCAGCATCAGACAAGGGAAAGGATCCTGCCACGGAGGCCCTGGGAGAATAACGCTGCTACAACAGCTTGTTTCAGAGCTACAGCTCTGGGAGGGGAAGGCACGCTACAGATGGGAAATGGGAGGGTCCTCAGCATGGCAAGGAATACGACATCCAAGGTACCGTGCACCAAGAGGCTCGGCAGGGAAGCAGAGAAGAGGTTGGATTTGTCCTGGTTTCAGCTG
>VZTV01084268.1:0-13973 GCA_013400875.1 Anhinga rufa | reverse complement strand
TTCATTAATTTGGGAGATTCCTACTATGATACCATTGATATGGCATATTCAGCTACATTCAGCTACAATATTATATAGCAATTAACAGCATACCATTCAGTTCATTGGCTGTTTTCACCCAGAATCAAATCCCCTCGAGGTACACAGCGGACTCCTCCATCCTCCCGCATCACCCACCAAGTGCACCCAGGTCCCTGAGCAAAATCAGTCCCACGAATGGGTTTGCCTTTGCCTGAGACAGGAATAACCCAGAGTTTTTTCCCCAGCCTATTTTTTACGTGCACTACAGGGACTTTATCCCCTTCCACAGTACATAAGAGTTCTGATTGGGCAGGGCCAGCTCGATTGGCAGATCCCCTAGTCAACAAAACGGTTATATAAAGCTGTTACTGGTGAAACTACCTCATCTAGAGCCAAAATATCTCACTAATAGTGGGTCAGCATTCAGCTACATTTTTACAAGGGAAGAAAATCACCTCTGGGCTGAGGATAAGCGTGAAGGATGAGAATACAAAGGATAACTTTTGAGAAAGCTGAAAATAGTGCCTTGTGCTAAGGCTTTTCCTTAACAACAACGGGTGTCACTGTCACGATGGTGGATAATTTTGCCTCCAGCATCAACAAAGCTAAGAGCGAAGCACAAATTCCACGACTGGGGGTGGATAACGATGCTAGGAGAACACAACTCAATTTTCGGATGCCAGTGTGAGTTTTGCAATCCTGACAGCCAGACAAGTCTTCTTTTGACTCATAAACTGAGGGAAAGGGACTGAAGGAGCATATGCAAGCATAACTCTTACAGTCGCTCTACAGACAACAACCACGTTTCGCTGTGGAGGATAGTGCTTAGAGTTACTTCAGCTCATAGCCCTTTCAGTCAGCGGCAGGTTATTAGCTATACACACAAATGTCGGAACTGCAGTTTTCCAAACAAAAAAACACTGAGATGACGTGAACATCAACAAACTGAAGCCTCTGCTGAAACCACCGCAGAGTAGGCACAGAGCCACTGCTTTATGAGATGCCTCTGGTACCAGGGGAAAAGGACCTACTAATATCTTTAATCCCTAGAGGGGTGATGAAGCTTTAACAAGGTAGAGCTTCAAAGAGCAGCATGGTGTGACCGGGGACCGCAGACCGGGATGGGGGGATGTGGGCTGTGCCAGGGGTGGAGTGGGACTCAACGGTTTGGTGCGATCCCTATTCTTAGAATCATACAAAGGTTTGAGTTGGAAGGGACCTTTAGGGGCCATCTAGTCCAACCCCCTGCAGTGAGCAGGGACATCCCAACTAGAGCAGGCTGCTCAGAGCCCCGTCCAGCCTGACCTGGAATGTTTCTAGGGATGGAGCATCCACCACCTCTCTGGGCAACCTGGGCCAGGGTCTCACCACCCTCACTGTAAAAAATTTCTTCCTTATATCCAGTCTAAACCTACCCTCCGTTAGTTTAAAACCGTTACCCCTTGTCCTGTCACAACAGGCCTTGCTAAAGAGATCGTCCCCATCTTTCCTATAGTCCCCCTTTAAGTACTGGAAGGCCGCAATAAGGTCTCCCCGCAGCCTTCTCTTCTCCAGGCTTCTTCACCATTTGAGGACACCTAGGGCTAGATGCGGAAATCCTTTGGCCATGCAGTGAAGACAGAAATCCCACCAACTCATCAGTATTACGGCACATTGTATTTAAACAGGTTTTGGACAAATTTTCTTTCCCAGCTTCATCCCATATGTTCTTTGTTTCTCTACTCCCATCATTTTCTCAATGTACTTTAGAGCCCAATTCATCTTCCTTCACCATTTTTTTTTCAATTTGAGTTTTTCACTGTTAATATTGTGAAAGAAACTATTAAAATTTGTATGGTTTTGATACCAAAAGTTCTGAGTACTCTTTTTATAAGAGTCTTGCATTTTTGTTTTATTTAGTTGACACGTTAACTGAACACATTATTTTGGATCTGAGACTTTTGTACTGAATGTCAGACCCAACCACCCACTAACCTCACAGGGAACAAAAAGGAGCTTTCTCAGCTTAGCTGGAAGAACTGAAGATTTTGAAGTAAGGTGAAAAGATGGCAAAGTTCTGTAGAAGATGCCCTTAGAAACCGACTATGGTTTTCACAGCACTTGAATCTTTTGCTTTTGATCTAATGCATATTAAAGTTCAAATAAAATTCATTTTGATGAAATTTTCTGAGAAAAAAATCTTTTGCAACATAGGTCAATGATGAATGAATCACAAAGTTTCACCAGGCTTTGTTCTGCAGCAGTAAGGATGGTCTTGTGTCTGCATTGTAAAGCCATGAATAGGTACAATTGTCATTGAATCTCTCCCAGATTTGATCTCCATTTGAGACGTACCAACATAAATCAGCTTGATTTCGCACACCAGGAGCCCACACAGCTGTAATAGGTCTCAAGCCTGCATGTTTTGTATGCCTTTTCTGACTATGAGAAAATGTTTTCTATGCAAATGTCTTCTTTGGTTTAACTGAGCAGTATGGCAAGATTGGAACGTGTTTCTGTAATACCTCAGCAGCTTTCAGTGCACTGAAGACATAGCCGATTGTCTTCACACAGATGGTTTTAAAAATATAAAGCTCCAGCACACAGCATGTGCTAAATATATCAGTCCTTTATGGTCCTAACTGCTCATCAATTCCCATAACTTTAGGCATGGAAAAAATTGAATTGTAGACCCATGGTTTTATAATTCTCACATAATTTTATTGCAAAATCCTTATTATACATATATATATGGTCATATTTCCAGTTTTAGAGAATGTAAGTACAAAAGCAAAGTGAATTTTAGAACTTGGAAAGATGAAAGCATCTCCAAAAACTGCGAGAAAGAGAATGTGCTGAAGCTGCGGCTGCTGTCTTGGGTAGGAATAATTAACTTTTCTGTTTGCAGTGTAAGTAACCAGATAATGCTATGTAATTGCTTATGATTTGCATTGCTTGAAATGGGATTGCTAATTTCCAGTGATGATTAGCATGTCATTTAAATAATTATTCTGCACCATATCATTTGGACACTTCAATTGCATGCACATCTACTGTGAAATTCCTAGAGGTGTTCTCAACATTCTGAGTTATTTGTAGGTTATACCACACCTTGGCTGTTTAAGTGTTTTGGGAAATAACAGCAGAAGAGAAATTAATAATGCTGTGTTTAAAAACCACATTTACCCTCTAAGAATTTTTAAAAGCTTGACTACCATAAGAGTTGACCTGTCTGATTTTATTTACAACACTATATCTTAGCCCTCTGGAAAAAATGTCTGATTTTTATCAACAGCAGTCTAGGCCTAAAATGGTGAAAACTTCTCTTTCTCTGGGTTGAGTTTTGCCTTGATGAACTTGAAACCACAGAAAGGGTTTCTAGCACTTTTTACAGCAGCTTCCATGCTGCCGTCTGGTGCACCTCTGCTTATAGCAGTCAGTGCCTGGACCGGAGGGGTGACATAAAGACAAGGGAATTCAGCAGCGTCTGTAAGTCAGCCCTGTAAAAGCATCTGGGAAGGTCTTTGCTAGCGGTGACCAGCTCCTAGATGGTTATAACAGGCGCCCCTGGAAATGGCCGGTCTGATAGTACACCTTTGCTACAGAGACGTGGGCGCTGCTGGAAGGGCTCAGCTGAACCAACACTCTTTCTCTTTGCTTGTTTTATTCTGAGACATCTCGTGGCATGCTCTCTTGAATAAACCCTTATTCACCATATGAAAAAATGGTGACAACATGACGGTTCTTGGGTAACTATTATTGAATGCAGCACAATGCCCTTCTTTTTACAGCTTCCTTGTCTTTCAAGCAAGCAATTATTCTAGGAAAGGTCAGTTTTGTTCTGAGCCCATGTGCACAGAAGGAAGCCTGAACACGGTGTGTTGTCTTTAAGCAGTCGGCTGCTCACAGGCATCCTCACACCCTGCACGTACAAAACTGAGCAAAGACTGTAGGAAAGGAGCTGCTGATTCTCATCACATACCTTTCCTGGAGGAAAAGCCATTCATACTCACTAGTGCTGGGGGGCAGTGGTTTATCTTGCCTTGAACAGACCACCTCCAAATGCCCTCTGTGCACTGCACGTTTTTCCATGATTCTTCATCCTGTTCAGAGCAGAGGAAGGACTTGAAAGCCCTATACCTCTCCATCCTGCCCCTTGATAGCTTCTCCTTAGTGACACCTTGCGTGCATGAAACTTCCTGCCCTCGTTTTTGAAGCTGCAGCATTATGTTTTCCACATGTTTATCGCTGCATGATGACAGCATGAGCCACTGCTGTCAAACACTTGTTAGGAATGCAACAGACTGAGGGTATTTTTCTTTCCTCTAAACTCTGTTTATTTGTGGTATGGAGCTGGGCATTGCCAGTGCAGGTTAACTTGGCCATCAGGATTGTTCGGGCCCTGCAGAGACCCAGCAGACACAAAGCCTCCTGAGAAGGGCAACAGCGGTAACAGTGGCTTTTGTTGGGAGCTGTGACTCGTAAAAATTTTTTTTCAGGTAATTTATGAGTTTCAACAAGAATTCTGTTCAGGATTTAACAGTTCAGAGAAGGAAGAAGGGTGGGAGTGGAAAATGAGCAGTGAAATGGATTGAGGCTAGTGCAGCCAGTTCATAGATTTATTTTATATTTAGTTCATAGATTTATTTTGTTTGTATGCATTAACTTTGGGTAACTAACGCTTTTTAAACCACTAAAAAATATATGCTCAGTCAATCCATTCAACTATGAAGAGCTTTGAAATTCTCTACTTTTCATTCTACTGCCACCCACATTACAGATGTCATCCTAAAACCATAAATAGCTCTTGCGATTTTTGCTTTATTTCTACTATTTGCATGACAAACCTTAATGTCATTGATCCTGTTTTAAAGACAGCAAAAAATCCCACACCCATATGTCAACGTTTTAACATTGATAGACTGACAGTAAACCAAGAAGGATACATACGTATATTTTTTATGGTATAGTAGATAGAAACAATCATTAGGAGGTCTGACAGTGTTTGCCTTGATTCATTAGAAATAATACAAGTCATACACTTCAAACACTGGAAGCCACGAGATTAACTATACAGGGCAGTAAGAAAAAAAACTTCTGTATTCTGGGAATTTGCCCTGATTCTAGCAATTAATACTCGGCTACTGATGAAGCAAGGATGCTGCCATTCTTACGTATGGGTAAGGAAAGTTGAGTTTACCATTCATTCCAGGTGTGACCAGCATATTTCTAGAGCCTCAGGCTGTCCTGCCCTGGCTTTCTGAAGCAGTTTGTAACCCCTTAAAAATGTGACCATCTTCAGACTGGGGTAAGGAAGGAAGGAAAGGGGATCTGTAAGCAAGACAGAAATATAGGGCTACCCTGCACTTATGGACTTCTTTGGGGAGGCATCACTGAATTCAGACACAGGCAGCCTGAGGAGATGGCTTGCCTGGGCGGCTCCCTCATCCCTCTTCAGAATGGAGTCATCATTGATCCTTCACACCTAGTAACTCATAATAGGAGTGATTTTTCTACTATGCCACACTCAGAGCAAACATTTTGCTGTTGAAATGTATTTAAATATCACCAAATGGTAGGCATTTTCAATATGTTTTTGCAAGAGAAAAATATGGCCATACTCTGCCATCTCCCTTTAATGCAAACTCTATCAACTGTCTCCAGGGCTATTTTAATAACTCTTATTTTTAATTATTTTAGCAAAAATACTTCCTCTGCATCAACTTGTTGAATATCAGATGTCGTCCGAGAGGCAACCAATCACACCCGACAGGAGCTGCTGCACCCTCTGACTGGGAGGGTGGATGTTACGGCAGCAGCTACAGCCCAACCTGTGGCCCTCGCACGGACACTGTGCAAGTCAACAAGACTTGAGACATCCACTGATTGTTTTCGAGAAGATGTCCATGCCCACTCAGTCATCTCTATTTATTTGTGCTCATTTGGGGAATATGCATTCTTTTGAAAGACAACAGCAGCACCTACAGAGCTTTTAACTAGGATTGTCCACCATCCACCATGGATCATCCATCTAGCTGGCAGTTTTCCTGCCAATGGCTGCAGAGAAAATCATGTCTTAACTCCCTTTCTTAGCAGTTATGAGGTCTCCAGCAGTGCAAGAATTGAGAGAAGTTGCACTCCTTGGGTACTTTCTTGTATTAGCGTCTACAAATCAGAACCACAACTGTAACTCAATGTCCGTGCTTCTAGTAGAATTAATACAGAAACTTTGGATGAGCTTCTGAACTTTGGATGAGCTTCTGAAATCTTATTTGAAGCCTCAGACAGTCAAAGAGACAAGACTATAGAAATAAATAAAGCAAAAATATTGATCTAAATACATTGGGTAAAAATATTTCTCTGAGATCACAGGATGAGGTTTCTGAGGGCAGAATTGTTTCCAGAGACCTGAAGTGGCCCTAAGAAAATTTCTCCCAAATGTATTTTTCTCTCTACACAAAAACCAGTCAGTATAGATCACATCTCCCAAAACGAGATATATGGTGATTTCTAGCATGAAGTATGAATTGCCTCTTCTGCTGTTGATAAAATCATCCAAAGGACTCTTTTAAAGTAACTGCCAAACCAAGCTTGTTTTTCACTGATTTTATAAGCTGCATATGAAAGACTTGATCTGGAATGGGACCTCAGCCTGTCCTCCAATAATATTCCCTCAGGTCTAAAAGTGGAAAAATTATGCATGCAGGGCCTGATTCTGTACTTGCTAAGGAAGGTGCAACTAGGGAACTGCAACGAATCCGGTGGAATTCTTCCAAATTGGCATTCACTAGTGGGAGTACAAATTTAGTCCATATTTTTGTGGGGAAAACAATTGTGAACAAAAAAAAAATGGTAATTTAATCCATTTTCAATTATTCTTACTCATAAAACTCAGGAACCATATACTCTTCAATTAAAGTAATTTAGATTTTGAGTTAGGGTGAAGGAATCTCTTTCTTGACTCAGCTCGAACCACATTTTTAGCTAATTGGAGAGTTTTCTCTCCAGATGTAACATCCTGAGTTCTCACCCCCATCAGAAAGACATCCCGGGTGTTAGTTGTTTTTGTTCCAAAATATTTAATATCTAATCAACCCATTAGAAACAAGCTTCTCATCTTCCTTTCCAATATTATGAAAATGAGTGGGCCAGCAGAACAGACTATACAGCAGGAGTATGCCAAGTGACATATCAGATATCCCTTTCCTTCTAGAGTTACAATCACCCTTGGTGGGGCACGTTTAGAAGTTGGCAGCATCCCTTTTGGCAGTCTCCATCCCCTTGTAATGCCGAAGATCCATTCGCTCTGTCTGAGTCGCTTGGCTTATTCAGCAGAGTCAATTAGACCGCTATTGTATCCCCTCTAAACCGCCTCTTCCGGAGGCCGTGGAGCCCTAGTCCATTGGGTTTCCTTTGTAAGGAAGCTTTTCCCAATCCCTGGTCCTTCTTGCTCTTCCCTCAACATTTCCCCCCCCCAGAGAAGAGGCACCAGAAGCGCACACAGTGCTCAGTTCATGATTGATACAGCGCGAAAACAATGTTTTCTTCTAGTCTTTAATTGTTCCTAATTTACCCCAACACTTGGTTTGCTTTTCTGATGGATACCTCTTTTAAAAGCAGAGGCTGAGCTCCTCCGTGGTTGCAGAGACCCAAGTAGGGAACGCAGAGGCTTCCAAGAGGTGGAGAGAGCAGGGGGTGGTGAGGGTAGCACGCAGCCCCTGCCACTCCTGAGGCAACCCAATGTCTATGTCCCCTTACAAGCTACCTGAGCTCAGGTGAAGCTTATGAAGTTTCTTCTCCCCTGTGTAGGCACCTCTTGAGCACAAAGCTGAAGTAAATCTGCCGTGGAAAATAATACTATTTGAAACTAACCTTGAGCCCAGAGTAATTGATAGAAATGGTCCCTTAGGCTTCAGCTAGCTATAGATCAGGTTTTAGGTTCACATCAAGTGATATTTAAATTTGCTATTTCTTGTGAGAAGATGTTAAAGTTTGTCTAAAAAAAAAATCCAAAACCAAACCAAACTCCCATGTGCTCACTTCAGCTCAAAACAAAGAAAAAATTTACAATTTTAATAGCTGAATATCCGCAATAGTATGAATGCAAAAATCCCCAAACCCTTCATCTGTTTCTCATTCTGAATAAAATCGATTTAAGCACATATACATAATATTGTGGTCTGAGCAATAGTAGTTGTTTCCAAGCTGTCTTAAAAAAAAATGTCCCTGTCATTATCAAGGATAAAAATTTGTCCCCTTTCAAGCTGATGAAAAAATCCTTACAAGCTTCACTGGATGAGGATTTTTCTTCAGAGATAACCTCCCTATTTTAACTCAACGTTACCAATGATACGCTGTAATACAAGCAGCAACTGAAAAGTGTATTGTGTATTTTAAACAGAACTCCCAAGGCACTGAACCATCTTTTAAAGTGATTCCACATAGGAACAGCTTTTCTTTCTCAGTACAATGCAAGGACAATTTGGTGGCAGAAAGTAACTGCCCAAGAGCAAGAAGCCATCCTGGTATTCACTAATTACTCTAATCACCATTATTAGTAATTATTAATTTTTACTGCTTTCCCACAGAGCCGCTTTAATGTGGCCAGCATAGCCATAACACTCAGCTAATTTTAAGCCCCAAGGTGCCACCTGAGACACAGCAGTCCCGCATCCCAAAATGCCCTGCTCCGCAGAGATCCGTCTCCTTGCCGAGGCTGCTGAGGCAGCATGCTGCACCAAGCAAGCCCAGGCAGGCTCTGCCAGCCCCACACTGGCACCTAAAGCAGCATCCAGTGTCGAATTCAATTTTCACTATTGCTGTGACGTGCAGAAAACAGTGCTGGCCAAAACAAAGGACTTGGCTGAGGTTTTCTCTTTTTCTCCTTTTAGCTTGGTCCATTTTGAAAAAACAACAGTTCAATCAGCGCAACTCCTGGATTCTTTTATTGATTATATCATCAGCAAAGGGTCTGAAGGAGTGCGGTTTGCTTAGCAGAAGGTAAATTTATTAAAATACATTTGTTCCTAAAGCTGCAACCAACCTGGAAGACTCCACCAATTTAAATACTGTTTTCTATGAGATTAATTAAATCCCTGCAAACACCCAGGGCAGATCTGTCCTAACACAGAAACACAGTTCCTGCTTCAGGGAGACACTAATAAAGTGCCAGACACTAGAGAGAGGCGGGATCCTTTGGCTGCGCTTTGCCGTACCGCACAGCCCGAGGGACCCAAGGGGCACACGGCTCTGGAGCCCAAGCGATCGATCTTGCTGCTCCCATTAGCTAGATTAAATGTGGGTCTACACAGGTAACGCTGGAGTCCCCTCTGCCTGAGCTGCAGTTAGCCCATGCCTACCATCGGTTTAAATAACATTTCTGAGATGAGTTTGGTATGGATAGCAAGCCTGTGGTGATGCTCCCTGTTGCTTTTAAACTTTGGCTATTTGAGAAGAATATTGCACTAAGGGGCATAACCTCACAATTTTAAGTGGTTCCTCAACTTTTCTTAACTAAAGCTTGTAATGCAGTTACCTGTTTGGGATGTGCTGAAAACACAGGATTATGGAAAACAAATGGATGGGAATAATCAGAAAATATTCCCACCAGAAATGATGTAGTCATCCACAGCTTTAAGCCCGCGTCCCTCACCCTTTTGTTGCCAATAAACCTGTTGCACAATTTGGCATCAGCCTGATGCTAACAAGGGTGTGTCTGTGCTTGGGGCTTCAGGTCAACACTAGGCAGGGAAGAGAAGCTTAAAGCTTAACCTAGAAGAAAAGAGAAAGCAGAGGCCTCACCAGCAGAGATGAGTGGTCAGTGAAAGCACCGTCCTTCACACATTCTGCCTGAGGCAACTGAAGTAGGACCCTATTTAGCAGCTGCAACACAATAAAGTGTATTTTTGGGGGAGAAGGGTGTCAAATACGGTACCTCTGCATCTACTTACCTCTGCATCTTTCCTATTACATGCATTAAGAGAACAACAGATTTCATATATGGCTGTGACTGACGTGGAATTGCTTATAATCGTAGTCCTTCTCTCCTTTTTCAGCTCCCTGAAACGGGCCGCAAATATTATGGAAAATTAACATTCTTTTCTGTACCAAATGCAATAGACTGTGCATGCAATAGCTTTTACAGTAGCTCCAAACAGAAAAGGTTAAAAAGCACTTCAATTATAAATTATTCAGAAATACATTATACGAAATAAAATGTTGAAGTGAAGAAAGCAGGAGATGATGTTGCAGCATCCTACAATACAATGATAGGGCATAAAAATAACGCACAGCTTTTGCCACCTCTCAAAAGTGAGTGGAAATGGCGTTGGAGAAGGAAACTCGTGTAAATGAATTTGAGTGGAAGGACGAAAAGCAAGGCAGTTCTCTTTTTCTAAATATTTACCAAATAAGCTCTAGGCTTAGTTACTTCATGAACTCTTTAGAAAGTCATACAATAAGCAGACTTCTATAAAAGTAAAAAACTCCTAATAATAAAAGTTTGTCAAAAAGCTTATGATGTCAACCATAATATTATATTAAACCACAAGGACTTATCTGAAGAGCTGTCTGACTTCAATGGCCTTTGCATCAGTCCTCAACAAGCTACTTAATCATTGAAATGTATAGAAAACAGAAGCATAAAAAAGGGGGAGTTAACTTCTTTACCGTGAATGGGCTGGCATCTGATCCATTCCTGTCCTGTGCATCCATCAGAGAGAACTTTTTTCGTACCTGTAAATAAAAAGCAGGATGTCAAATTTCGTTAAACGTACCCATTGTACAGCACCACAGAAATTCTGAAGAATTAAACCAGCTAAACAAGACATTATTGCTACAGGGATGCATGCCCCTCGTGAAAATGTGAGGATTCTTCTACGACATTTTGGGCTTGGCTCATCAGTGAGTTCATTTTACATTGTTACAGCTCTTCTTAGATCCAGTCTTACACCAGCATAAAACTGGCATGCTGCACTGGGTAAATGAGGCCCAATATTTAAAACACTAAAAATCAGTTCTTACCAGCCACAGGATGATTATTTTAAGTGGAAAAATGTGTATCTCATAAGGGTTGTTTGCCACTCTTCCTCAGAATTCATAACACAACTTCTGCTGAATAACATCCAAAGTCTCCAATAGTGGTTCAGCCAAAAGTCAGCCCTCAGAATTGGCTCAGTTGCATTTCAGGGTTTTTTTTTTACAATAACTAATACATCTTTCCCACTAAGGAACAGTCCCTACAAGCTGACAAACAAATGCTCATTGTAATTAAAGTGACTAAAGGAGAGAATATACCTGGATCTTAAGAAATACAGTAACTCTTCCAAAAATCTAAATAAATTTATTTTCTCTTCCATCCCAGCCTAGGAAGCCTTTAAATTCAACACAAACACATTTTCCAGTACGCATGGACCAACTCCTTTGCTTGTGAAGAATCACGGATTCAGTCGCCAGAGGAATCCAGCCAAGAAGCACCTTCAACTCCAGGCCAGGCGCTCTGCCAGTCCAAGTGACCGAGGAGCCAGGGTCGCGCCACGTTGCAGGGAGTAGGAGTGCGTGTTGGACAGACACACACACCCTGCCCGGTGAACCTGTGCACCCTCAAAGAGCTACAGCCGAACACTATCCTACACGGCTGAGGCTGCCAGGGGATACAAGAACACAGCTTACGCTTCAGGTTGTCACAGCAGGCTTTCAAGCCTTGCTCTGGACTATAATATCCCATTATACACATGATGTGATGCTGGACTAAGACAAAAGGGCTGAAATCATTAATGGCTTTGTTCCATAGCAAGGTAAGTGTACACAAATCACTGCCGCCGTGGTCCCAGCCTCATTTCCTCTCCTGACCACACAGCCACCGGCATGTTTCCTTTCACTGGCTGCAGACCTCATGCACCCAGGCAGCAACCCGCTTCGCTGAGCTGTTCCAGCAGAAAAACCCATAAAAAAGTTAGCAGTGTTCAGTTGGGTCCTCTCCGTGAACTGACTTGCTGTGTCATCATGCGAGTTCCTGCGCTAGTGAAAGGGTGAGAGCCCGCGAGTGCCGCTAGGTACTCAGGTAGGTAGGTAGGAGCTGCACCCTTCCACAGAGAAAAGCAGCATCGCAGCAGGCGTGGGGACCACGCGGCTTACGTGCTCTGTCAAATCATGTTCTCTAGGGACCCCACGGCACCAGATAACCTCGCTTGGGCAGGATCCAGTTATACAGCATTGTGTTCACAGCGGTGATTACGAGCAAAGAAGTTTCTGTGGCCACACACCAGTTTTTCTCATTCTTATTTTTATTTTAAAAATGTAAATTTCATCCTATTTTTTAATTGTTGTTGTTGTTGTTGTTATTATTACTATTCAGTTGTGCTTTGCCATCTATTCTGTGTAGTTTTCATGCCAGAATTACAGGAAACTTTCCCAATGCTGACTTTCATATACTTATTAGGTGGAGTTTCACTTGACCTCAAGGCAGATACACATCAGATAAGAAAACTCAGAGCACAAAAGACAAAAGCAAAGCAGTTTGAACCAGAAACGCAGGCGATGTATCTGGACCTTATTAGAGCATTTGATACAGTGCCTCAGAAAATTTTACTTGAAAAATTAATTCAGATCTGCTTGGATCTAAGGACTTTCATGTGTTTTGAAAATGAATCGAAAGTTGTAGGGTTATGAAAGTGGCAATAATATTAAGTGGAAGGGTGGTGCCTGGGATAATTGGACATACATCTTTTAGCAGTTAATTAATTAAATGGGAAGACAACGCTAAACTGGGAAACAGTACCATGCAAAAATAAAAAGGCAAATGAAAACAAACCACCAGAAACATTAATTTAAGAATACCTAAGTAAATAAGATGAGATTTAGTGTGAAAACCAGAAGATACCAGAGTTAGATGAAAACAGTCCAAATCCAGCTGGGGTGATACGCAGCACCAGGAACACAGTAACACCGAAAAAGTCCTCCAGGGGACAGGGGCAGATCAGCTCAGAGGTTGCAGACTAGCGTGGGCTTTTATAAAGGGGTGATTTTTGACTCCACGTGCCAGAGGAGCTGTGCACTATGGACAGTGACAGCAAAAGCCATTTTCTTTCTTCTTTTCAAGGGACTGAGCTTAGATTTTTAGTAGACTTTGAATCATCTCCTAGGATAAATTACAAAAAGGATCCTGCTCCCTGTAGAGAGAATGTTCCTATTTTTCTGTTTGACTTTATCCCATTATTTCAGTTTATGCTAAGCTGAAAAACTTTCACCAAGTCTCTCTTTTGCTTGTTTTATTGTTCAAGGACTCATGGACAATCTTCAGACCTGCCACCACAATTCAGCAGTATGTGCCTTCTCATCTTTCAAAAAAACCATTCCTTCTAAACAATTAACGATTTGCCCTGTTCGGCTCTTCAGGAGTGCTCAGGACTCAAGAGCAACCCAAGTCCTAGCACAGACAGCTGAAGCGGGAGCTTCCCCTAGCCCCCACAGGGAAGCGCGCCCGACGCAGCATGGCGCGCGCAGAGGAGCGGGGAAGGCCTCTGAGCCGGGACAGCTCTCGGTGCAGAGCTGTCGCTCCCAAGACCCAGCTTTAGGCACACGGCAGGGCGATGCGGTGTGCCTGAAACACCGGCCTTACCTGCCTAGAGCTACCCCTGTCTGCGAGTGCATTTTCAGAACTAAACGCAGAAATAATTATTTTATGGCCTGGGCTAGACCCGAAGAGTATGGAGTTACTCCAGACTTCCCTGATGTGACAGAGCAGAATTTGATTCAGTGAAATCTATGGGATTGTTTAACGGTGTGACATCGGAGGCTACGAATGCTTTGTTGCTCGGACTGTTTTTAATTACGCTGGGCAAAAGCTCTCAATCTTAAAAACGCAACGCCAGGATGTAAATAACAACACCGCTAGTTCCGGCCGCCTCTGGCTTCCCAGAACAAAACAGCTTTCCTTTTCAGTGCGCGTAACGAAGGCGGGCAGCGCCCCGGGG
>VZTV01084266.1:5000-21136 GCA_013400875.1 Anhinga rufa | reverse complement strand
ATCCATCTGTCCATCCATCTGTGAATATATTGTAATTATTAATAATATAAGTGATGTCATGGGCTCTTGGCAAGAGTATAGGGCCCCTGGGACAGCTCTGGAGCAAGTCAAAGGAAATAATAGTGGCTGTGCACATAACTAGGGATACATTTGGCTCACTGGGCGTCAGGTTTTCAGTGCCAAACCACTCTCTGTGGAAGGGCAAGAGCACACTGGGTCTGCAGAAAAGCTTCCAGGGAGGTCAGGCCGGCTCCCTCCTCAGAGAAGCGCCATTAGCAGGGGAACACCGAGTGTATCGTCAGAAAACATAGAGACCATGTGCTTTTTAAGCTCTCTGAACCCTTTCCAGCCCTGCCACCAGCCAAGGAACTTCTGTTTTATAGTTTTACACGTCTTCATTTTTGTGGATTTAACTGGACCAGCAGTGTTGTTGTGGATTAACTGGGAGTTAAAAAAGCATTTATGCGGTCCCCCTTCTGCTAAAAGGATATAGCGTGAAATACTCCTCATGCCTCTGAGGGCTGGGTTAACAGCCTGCCCTCGCAGTCCTGACATACGTATGTGTGCCCTGAGAGGGATGACGGCACCAGATTCCAGAAAAATCGCACATCAGCTCTTCCCCTTGCTTTGGGCGTCTAATGGTGCTTGGAAGTGAGTATTTAAGAAATAGCAGGACCTGTATTCCAGGACATTTCCAGCAGCTCTCCCAGAAAATGGGGCTCTGGGCTGACCTCCTCCATGCTGGGAGGATGGGGTAGTGCTGGGCCGTCACGGAGGGGCCACCTCGCGTCCAGGGATCCGCTCTCCCCGCACGAGCTGTGGAGCGGCCACGCGTGCCCCAGGCAGGTCCTGGGTCCTCTCTGAAGCCTGGTGCATCAACGCTCTGGTATCCTGCCTGAGCCGGGCAGGTTAGTGCCAGCGGACAGGCACACCTTCCGTAACTGCACCTCCTGTATTCCTAAAGAATTCCTGGGGAAACAGCTGAGGAGAAGGTTGCTCTTGGAGCCATTATATTGACCATTTATTGCTTTTCACACTCTGATGTCAGTGCAAGTGGATCTCACCAAGCTGAGGGGAATCCTCAACTATTACTAAAAGGACAGGGATTGAGGTTTCGTGCCATCTGCATCTCTTCAGATCTCTTTGTGGCATGGAGAATAAACATTTCACATGTCCCTATACCGTGAATTCCAGAGAGCTGTGGAACAAAAATACATCATCCTAAAAGGAGGCCAAATACGTTCCTTAGTATTCTAATGTGCATTGTTTTCTCCAAGATTTTTCAATCCATGTTTACTAATTTTCAAACCTTTGGACATTTGTGCTCATTCATGACATGCATTCGGGCTCTGTGTAAAATTAATTTACTACTGCTAAAGCCAAGTACCTCATTTTGAGGTGGTCTGTTTTAGACCCATTTCTAAAGTAAAATACTTTGCCAGCTGTGGCCTCATTTGGGCAATGAAGACTGAGTTCGCCTCTGTTCCCGTGAGCTGAATGTGGCGTGAGTGTGATGGGAGGCTCGGGACCCCCTTGGTGGGTATGTGCGTGCCTTCTGGCACCCTTGGCCGATCCAGGTTTTTTTAGGATTTGGGGATGGGACAAAAGTTTAGTAAGAAGCCTCTGAAGCTGGCAAAATCAGATGATGAAACCTGGAGCCTTCTTTTGATGTGTGAGGGACCTGGATAGTACTGCGGTGTCTGCTGGCAGGTCAGAGCTGTGTGTGCGATGCTGGACTTGCAGCAAATGGAGCAACGAACTGAGTCCTCCCAGGGACCAGGTGCCCACTTCTGTGTTTCATTTCTAACCTGACCTCTTCTTGCTGTATTCTGAGTGGAAACAGCGTGCAGAGGTTTGTTCCAGTTTGATGGGCTTGCTTAGTGTCTTATAGCTAGGAATCTTACAGATTTCATGGCTTTTATATATTAAAGAAGAAGGAATGAAAGGCAAATGCAAATAGTCCCAGTGAGCAAGTTTAAAAAAACTGGATAGAGGCTGAGCCTGAAGCTTGGACAGGTTCAGCTACAAGTTCTTCAGAAAACAGCCAGGAAAGTGTCTAAGCCCAGGGTTTTGTGTAAACAGTGCAGAACAGCTCCAGTGCCGCACGGCAGCAAAAACCCCCCAGCACCGAGGAGATGCAAGGCATATACAGGTGCATAAGGTCACGAAGTTGGGATGTACTTACTTGTAGTGTTTTAATAAGCAGAAAAATGCTAACAAATAAAGAAGCATTTTGCAAGAGAGGGGCTGGACTTCTGAGAAGAGAGATGAGAGTCCTGAATGCAGTGAGGAGAGATGTGAAAATAGTCGGGCAATACTTGAGAGGTGCAGCTGCAAAGAAAATAGTCATTAGTCCAGAGGAGTGCCAGTCCTTGAAAGCAATATGATGAGATGAAGAGCAGGAGGATCCTAGGTAGACTGTCAAGAATGACTTGCTGACAGCATAATCTTTTAAGAGTTGTGGTTTCTTAAGGGACTCTATCATTAAAACTAAGCCTCCGCTTTTGCCCCATCCATAAGCAAGGTTAAAATCTGCTCTAAGGAAGGGGTCTTTCACTGATGGTTAAATGGTTTTGATGACCAAATAAGCATTTTCTTATTTACAAGGTATGAATCGGTGGAGGGAAGGGATGCAAAATGTAATCTTGTGATGTTTTCTACAGAGATATGTATAACCAGCCTGATTAGACAAACTTTGCGATATTTCTTCTCATGAAAGGTCACTGTCACCTTTGTTCAGTATTGCCTCGTGGAGGAAAGGGAACAGGACTGAGAAAATGGGGAGAGGGGACAGCATCGAAGGGTAGCAGGAGAAGCAGACATGCGGGTATGAATGCTATCCTGGCTGCATCTGCACTTGAAGCTCATAAGGTAATAGCAGGGCAGAGGAGAGGCAGAGGGATACAGGCTGAATGCATTTGTATCTGTATTCCAAAGCAGCATAACGGGGAAGCTTCTCATCAGTGGTACACATTACAGGGACTGAAAAATCCCTGCTGCATCAGTGCCTATACGCGCAAGATTAATGCAAAGTAAAAGATCACTCTCTAGCCCCACCACCCACACATCTGCTGACCACCTCATCTGCTCCGGCTTCAGCAGGCTGCTTGGTGAGAGGATGGCTATGATTAATCAGGTACTGCAGGAGATGCCGAACATTTGTGGCCCTGCAGAGCCTGGGGTTGCTGGTGTCTGTGGTGAGGACTGGGGGGGAGAAGGCTATCTGTTGCCAGATAGAAATAGCAAGAAAAAGAACCCCACCAAACTGAAAAAAAAGGGTGTTTCTGTGAAACTCATAGGAAGTAAAAAATCAGTAGCTTTGCAGAGCTCTGCTCCCAGTATTATTCTTTGTGATTAGGCTAATGAGCCCTGACTCTTACAGGTATAGTATGCTGTGATACCCACAGGGGTTGGGATCTTCATCAGACAATTAGGTCTCTCCCTCTGTGCAGGCATTTTATAATAAATAATCAGTAGTCTTAATATGGTTTTGAAGCTGGTCAGCATAGTCATTAGCCTGCACAGCTCAGAAGTTCAGCTAAATTCACTCAGAGTTGTTTGCACTATCTCGTCTGGTAATGAATGTAAATGTTAAAGTAAATGTTTAGATTTCTTGAATACATTTAGATTTTTTTTTTATTTTTCACTTTAAAAAAAAAAAATGCCTTGATGCATGAAGATTTCCTTTATTGGGATTCTGGTGCCACGTTCTACCACGTGATACTGGCTCACATCTGGCAGGGTTTGGTACATGCCATGGCGAGGAAGACTTAGTGCCCAGTGGTGTGTCAGTTAGCAAGGCTGCTGCCCCTTCCTTCACAGATGTGTGCAGAAAATAGGCACAAAGAGGAATATGGCCATATCTTGCATGGAAAAGATAAAATGCAAATCCTCCAGATTTATTTCTGACTCTTTTTCAAGATTTCCATCTGGTTTAGCAGCATTTTGTGTTGTGGTCTCCTCTTGTGCTGTGCCCAGCTGGCCTGCCCTGCTGTGTCCTGGTGATATACAGCGAAGGGTGGTGTTCTCAGCAGTAACCCTCCCTGCCAAGTGCAGGATGCGTTTGGCCAGGTCTCAGTCCTGCAATATTTCTGACAATTTCTTATTCCCCGCTTAAATTCATAGAAAGCATTTCAAAACTCATCTGTCAAAAGCATCAACACTGCTCGGATAACTGTTTTAATTTTATTTGATCGCTTCTCGCAGTGCATCTCCTTGGATGATTGATCGTGGCCTCTTTGTCGCGGAGTGCTTGGGAGAAGGTACAAAAATCAGACTAAATGGCCAAACACTTGGACTGTAATGAATCCGGTTCCTGACTCACAAAACTGATTTGCCAAAGATAAATCCCCTTTTAGTTAAAAAGCCAGACCGAACAGATGTCTTGCATGGTGCCCTGTAAATAAGCATCCTGTAGCTCCAGTGGCTCACAGTAAGCTGCAAACTCCAAAAGCTGTTTCTAGATATGACTAATGCAGGGTGTTCCCTCCTTGAGTTATAGCCGGTATCACACAATTAGATTTGGGATATGGGAAACTTGGGCCTACTACAGATAAGGGGGGTCATTGTTCCCTTGTTAGGCGTAATATGCAGTGTTCAAACCCTGTAACTTTAGGCATTTGAAATCGGTCTCCGAGTTAAGCACTCTGGCTCCTGGTTTGCCAGAGGAGAGGATTAATTTAGGAACCCATCATGCACCACTGATTAAAAACAGAGGCTGGGGGTCTAGCTGGGACCCCTGTGGGCATTTCCATTACAGCTCCTTTACTGGAGAGGATCAGTTTTGTCTTTCTGGGGAGGCTGATTGGGAGGGTAAAAAAGAAAGAAAAAAGAAAAAGAGAAGCCGCGTTTCATGGCATAAAAGGTGGAAACCAATAGTTTGCCACATTGCTTTGCGGTGTGGACGGGTTTGTGCAGGAAGGGAGTAAGGCGAAACGACCCTGCTGGAGCGGCTGCTGGTGGGAAGCACGTAGGAGCTAATGCTGATTTTCCCCTGTCGGCCTCGGTTGCAAGAGCATTAGTGATTTGACCACAGAAGCAAACCCCAGTGGAGCTGATCTTCTGCTCTAATGGGTTTTTCTTGTTCCCAACACCTTCCCATTTGGCATGTTTGCTATAGAGCACACGCAGCATGGTGTGCGGTTTGCAGTTGGGTGACGCCGAGCCACCCGTTTCGCTGCCCTATTGCTAAGACATACCAAACATCTTGCCGGGCTTGGATGAAAGGCAATTGTCTGAAGTTTAAGCTGGTTAAAGCAGAGGTTTCTTATGGTGATTTGAGAAGAAGTGGAGTGCGGCGGCAGAGGCGATGGCTGCTCTCCTCGCTGGGGACAGCCTCCTTGCTCCTGCGCCTTGGGTTTGGGCCAGGGCACGCGGACTCCAGGGGAGGCGAGTGAGGCAGCACATGGTGCTGAGAGGGGATGGGGAGCCGGCTCCAGGATTTCTTTCCTTTCTGGCTGCGTCTTACACTTAAAAACACTTGATAATTGTGGTGCTAGCAAAACTTGACAAACCGATTTGCTTATCAATTTGGGTAACGATGCAGAGCCAGATTTCTTAGATACTTCTTTTCCCATTCCCTGTATGTTACAAATTGCTCTAATGTCACGTAAGGGATTGGAAAGGAAACTTCGGCTCCATTCATATCGGTGTTGTTGCTAGGAAACCTCTCCCTTTGACAATGTATGTTGAGCATGCCTGTATTTGCCTTTGGCTCTCCGAAGGACAAAAATCACCATGTGGCGCTGGGGAGGGGGGTTATGTGGGAAATTTGAAAATTACTTTAAAATTTTAAACTGTGCCAAATGATGCTCTGGTTTGCAGATGCCAGTGCTTCTGGTTTTGTACGGTTTGCTACAGGAGCAGATGAGGCACGGTTCGACCCTTCCATGCTTCATGTGCTTTAAAGTCAGGCTGTATTCTTCGTGTCCCCTTCTGCTACCTGTGCTGGCTGGGGGCTGCCGTGCCATATGGGAGAGGGACCCGGAGTGCTTGCACGTAGTTACCATTCAGGGGGAAGCCAGCTCTTGGTATCCATGCATGAGCGCGTTGCACGTATTCTCTGGCTTTCAGAAGAAAGCTGCTTGATTTAGAGTTTTGTTTGGTGGGAAAGAGGAGGCTTCGTGATTGCCTCTCTCTTTCTTTCTCTTTCTTTCATTCTTTTTCTCTGAATTTCAGGATGTTAATTTGAAAAATATTCTAAATATCAATCGTGTGTGCATATACGTGTTAGATTTATAATGCGGTTGCTTTTAATAAGGTTAGAGAGATAAGAAAGGATTTGGAAACTAGGCTGCTTTCTTTCAAAGAACTGAGAGAAATTTAAATTCTCTAAAAATGGCCTTCATATTTTTCACGCAAAGTGGCATGCTTTTTATTTTTTCTCTTTTTTTCTGTCCTGGCTGAAAATCCTGCAGAGTAGAATTTATTTTTTTTTTGCCTGCAGTAGTTGCTGCCAAACACTTTGGCTGGAGTGTTGCACATCAGTATTGACCCCTGGTCAACACAGAAGGGGAAGGTCTGGTCTTGTGGCCAGGAGATTACAATTATGGTGTTTAATATTGCAATGGTTGCTGCAGAATAGACAAACGTGTGCCTCGAGATGGTGTACTAGGTGTAGGACTGTCCCCGTACAGTCTCCAGTGCAAGCACATACCGTGGGATCAAAGAGCTGATAAATTGATCAGTACCTTAAAGAAATAATTTGTTACATAAGAAAACTGGTAAAAATCCTAATTCTTGATTTGTGGTTGGCAGGAATAAAATCTCATGTTGAATGAAACGTTCTGTGGGTTTCTTTGAGGGGTTGTGATTTTGATTTCTCACTCTGCGCTGTATGCAGTGAAGAATAAAAGGCAAGTGGCAGCCTAAACTGCCACTGCGGGTCCGAAGGCTCTCTGCTTTGTCCTCAGCTGACTCTATTGTCTGAAGCATACGCGGGAGTGAAGGGGGGAGCAGCTCAACGCGCCTGGTCCTGCTGCTATTTGTGCCGTTAATGGTATGTGCATCCAGTGCCAAGAGTTTTCCCAGGACAAAGAAATGTTAATGAAACATCCCAGTGAATCCTAACCCCTGAAAAGCAGCTCAGAATTAAGCCAGCACCTCCCCGTTGCCCCCAGCCCTCGGCCATAGCCATGCTGCACCCTCTGCCTCCCTCCTAGGCGCTGAGCCCTGCTCCGGGCAGAAACCCTTTGTCCCTGGCCCCTGCTCCTATTCCCTCCCCTGTAGGTACCTCATTACCCATCGCACCACCTCCTATCTTCCTATTAACTCTCCTCTTGGCTTTTCACAGCCCTAATATCATGGCTATTTATTCCTTGTTAAATTGTTTTTATTAAAGCAGCATCTGGGTCCCCTTGTACTAGGTCTTGCATATCCATATGACCCTTCAGAGCTAAAAGATGCAGAAGTAGGAGAAAGGAAGGATTCCTGTCTCTGTTTTGAGGAGGGGAAACTAAGGCTCAGGCACATGAATCAGGTTGCCCAGCATCACTCTTGCAGTCTAGGAAGGCTCAGATCTGCAGTGTTTCAGGCCAGCAGCACCAGTGATACCCTGGTAGACCCACACGCTGCTCCTAGGGTGCAGCCCAGCACCTGCTTATTGCTCCTAGACTAGTAGTAGTAGTAGTAGTAATAATAATAATAGTAGTAGTAGTAGTGATGTAGGTTTCCTTTTCCTGCTTTCTGCTTCTTAAGATCCAGTAAAGAGGAGTTGGTTTTCTTTGACATTTGTCTCTCCTGGTGTACAGTTAAGGTGTTCTTACAACTTGAGACCTGCCTCTGCCCAGCCTTGCTCATGGTGCTCACACAGGTGTGATTCTGAGGTGTCTCCATACATGGAGAATTTTCTAAATTTATCACAATTACAGCCACACCTGTGCTAAAAACCTCTTTTGCTGTCGTACTACATGATTTTGCAGGTTGTTCCCGGGCCCTTCCAATGTCTACTTTCTGCCCTGTGAGCAAGCTACAGGTATGCACCACAAAAGCNAAAAGGGAGTGTTACGGGTGATGCATTTTGAGAAGTAGGCTCCTGACCTACATTTCCGCACTGGAACTTGCCCATGGGTATTTCCACTTTAGCCTACCTTTAGGTTCAATATATTTAGTTTCTTGGCATCTGCTTTCAAGGTTTACATAGACTTGAGTTCTATTTAATTAATATTTTAAGCCTGTGCCTCTGTCTTGACGAGAAAACAGTCCTTTCCAAATGCTGCAGATGTGTTACTTTTATTTGAAATTGCGCCTGAACAAATGGCTCAGCGCCTCAGCATGCATTAATGTCTTCTGTTTCCGAAGCTTTTTGTAGCTCTCCATCTCCAGCAACTTCGGCATAGAGGCTCTATACATGAAATTTAATTCACCAACCTCATCTGCCTATGGTAGCATCTCCATTGCCCCGACTACCCTTTCAGAGCATTTGCTACTGAAACCAGTGAGACATTTCCTTACATTTTAACAACTCTTTGAAAATGGTCACTATCAGAATATATCATTATGGGTGAAGTATCCTGATTTTAATCTGCCTGTTGATATTTACTCCATGTAACGACAGTATGTACCCTGTAAATAACGTGCTGCATCTCAGGAAATGAAAGATGTTTTGAATAAATAAATAATGGCTTGCTGACTACTGAGTCTCCTGGCTTTGGTAATGTACTGTGTAAGAGAAAGTAAATAGAAATCTCCTTCTGGGCATTTCCAAACATCAAAATGCCCTCTGCATTTTGTTGTGGTTAAATATACAACCCCATCAGAAGCCTTGAGACCCCTGTTTAGATGGCCTTGCAAATGGATATCACAGATATTGCAGTAACCATAGCACAAGGAAACGTAAATTGTTGTTGGAGGTAGGGGGTTTTTTAATGAATAATTCTGGCGATGCAAGGGATGTGTTTAAAACCTAGTGATGTCTGTTTGCTTAGTGATAATTTATGTTACTGGGAGCATCAGAGGGACGTGTGTGTTTGGGGGTCTGTGGGTGACTTTTGGCAAACATTATCTTCTGCTTGAATTTTAAATGCTGTGATGCACAATGTTGTGTTGAGCCGTGCGACAGGGTGAACCTGGCCCGGGTTCTAAAACCAACCGATGCACGTGCCACGCTGCATGAGGACCCCAGAAAGCAGGGCAGACCTCTGGGAGGGCAGGAGTGGGCGGCTGTGAAGAGGTGGTAGATTGAGATCGTTGTCCATCCTTGTAAAATCACCTCCAATTCCACAATTAACCTGAACTTCAGCCAAAAAGTTGCATTTGTGGAAGGAAAAGACTGGAAACCGTGAATCCTGGTGGGTTTGGGATGGTATTTAGTTTAGCTTGGTGTGGCCAGCTTGGGTGGAGATCAGCATTATACGTGAAGAAATATAACGCCTCCCACTGAGACTGAACACAGGGACACGACCGGTTTGCAAATCCTGTCGCTGAATCATTTTCACAAACTATGGCTTAGGTAAAAGACAGAAATCTATCAAATGTTGTACAGATTAACTTATCACCTAGTTAAATGGGCTGTCAGTCTGGGCTGCCTGTGCTTGGCAGGGTGAATTCAAATGCATGTAAATTTCCCTGGTGGCTGACGAGCGCCGATGGTGGAGCTGTCAACTGATGACATGTGAAAATACATTAACATTGTTTAAAATATATTTGAAAGGGATAGCTCATATTTTGATAACATTTTCACAGGCAAATGATTTGTATGAGATCTGAAATACTGACCACATAATTTATGCCAGGAGGATATTATTTTTTTTTAATAGTAACTCTTCCGCTATGCTTTGCACTTAGAGGAAACCCCCAAACAATTAACGATTACCGCACAAACCGGTTCGAGTCCCATGTGCCACCATTGTACGGAGTCACTGTTCCGATAGCCTCACTTGTCACTTCCACTTGATCTTCCTAAAAGTGATTAGAAACATCAAAAGAACCAATTACACAGGCCATTGTGTTATAGACCTGGTGCTTTCTTTTAAGCCTCGTGCTCCTTCCTGCGATTGGACTCTCCATGTTTAATTTCTCTTATTTGCAAGGCAGGCGTCTTGACTTAATGAGAAATCCAGAAAACAGAAATACTAAAAGCTCCACACTGCTTAGCTTTCCCCAACTCTTTCTTTCAGGGCTTAGTGACTTCTTCACTGCTCCCTCCATTAATCCACCTGGGAGGCACGTGGTCTGTGATGGTCACTTCATTTGTTTCCAGTTACACCAGCTACCGTTTTAATAAGTGGCCTTGAAAGGTAGGAGAAAGATGCAGCTCACTGTAGGGAAAGGTCGGAGGATGTGAACAAGTGTTGACTGAGCTGTGTGATAAGAAAAACATTTGAAGCATGTGATTCAAGATTCATCCTTTAGTCTCGAATCTTCAGGGGTGAAAGGGGAGAACTTAGCACAGTCTAAAAACAGCAGATCTCACAGTTCAGCAGTCAACCATGGCGTCTGATACATGAAAAAAATTACTTATGCTGTCAGCTTCCATTATTTACATGATCTTTCTGTGGTTGAGTCGTGGCTGTGGATGTGCAATTCAGCTAGAAAAATTGCATATTTACACAGATGGGTGCTGGCATGTGATCAGGGCTTAAGCAAAATGCATGGTTAGAGGTAGAAATCAAATACAGAGAGTGGTGAATCCGTTTTTGAGGGGTTTGGTTACAAGGTACAAATGTTTACAGATGCTTAAAAGTATGAAGGGCTCTCTTGGAAATGGTGATTCTTAGGAAAAGGAAGGTATTGCAAGCAGCTTTGGGTGTTTGCTCTCCCTGACTTCCTGGGGTGTCCATATACCGGGTTTCAGAAGATGCTTCAGGGCATCTCTACCTCTTGTTTTATTTGGAAACTAGTAGCAAGGACAAACATCTGCAAGCGTAGTAAGAAAAGTCTGACAATAAGACTACAAAAATCTTTTCATGGAGTAGTAGAAGTTGAACGTCGGGGTGTAAATGCGCAGTGCCTGGGGTGTGGGAGAAGAGAGACGGTGGTGCCCCTTCACAGAAGCATCTTGCGATGAGGAAGAGACAGATGTCAGGACAGAGGTCCTTTCCTTTCTCATTCCCTACTTCCTTTCTGCTGCTGTGGATTGTGCGTTGGAATGAGCTGGTTCCACCATAACCTGGATTACAGTATAATTAAGTCAGTGGAAATTTAGCAGCAAACTTATTTTCTTTTGTGCTTTATAAAGGCTGGTTGGTGGATTCTGGGCATAACCGCTTGCCTTAGAAACCTCTCAGAGTGGATACCTGGAGATAAGAGGTGAAATCCCTAGCCTTTCCAATGACCACACAGCACACTCATAAATCCCTCCCTCCGTCGCTGGCCATTTCTGGGATTTGCCTCTGAATGCCACTGTCTCCATGTGCAGAAGGGCTAGAAAACATTTCAGTAATGTGCTGACTCGGTTCCTGCCGAGAAGTTTGCGGAAAGGAAGTCCTCCAGCACTGGCAACCTGAACGTAGAGCTAATGCAGATGGCGGGAAAGCTTACTAGGTTTCAGACTGGAATCACAGAATGGTCTGAGCTGGGAGGGACCCGCAAGGACCATCAAGTCCAGCTCCTGTCCCTGCACAGGACAACCCCAAATTCACACCATGGCTCTGAGGGAGATGTCCAAGTGCTTCTGGAATATCACCAGGCTGGGCACCGTGACTGCCTCCCCGGGGAGCCTGTTCCAGTGCTCCACCACCCGCTGGGGGAAGAGCCTTTCCCTGATACCCAACCTAACCCTCCCCTGGCACATCTCCCTGCCGTTCCCTCGGGTCCTAGGTGGAAAGGAGCTTCTGTCACAAAGTGTATATTAACTTTGGCATTTTACTGTGATTATCTTGATACCGAGGTGAGGTTTTTGTCATCTCACACCACTTAGATCATGACATCTTCTCTACCGAGCTTTCAATGTGGTAGAAATCTTTGACCTGGGTTTGATCTCTGAAGTTCAAACACCGGTAAAACATCAGGAGCATGGACCTTGGTGCTGCAGGGCACAGGTAATGGAGAAAAGGAGAGATGAAGGGAGGGAAAGAAGGAATGAGGGGATGGGGCCATGCCATCAGAGAGACCGCCAAGAAGGGCAACAGGTTCTCTGTTGACAGTAGTGGCCTGTAGTTAATCTGGAACAACATGTATTTCACATTAAAACACTATAAAATATTTGTAGGTGTGTTTGTGCCTCTCTTCAGGGTGTGACTCTCCCTCCCTTAAGGCGGAGAAGGGTCCTTGCGGGTTGCCAGGTATTTAACATGTGGAATAGGTACATAAAATCCATTTAACTTGTTAGTGAATCAGATGCATTCCCCTTGGAGGTGGTGTGATGTGCAAACCCCTTCCCTCCAAAAGTACGTTGTCTCTACAGTTATGCACGTTGTCCCTCTGCCGCTCGTAGCCTGGTTAAACTCCATTCAGTTTTATAAACTGGGAAAAAAAGACGGTCAAAACTCTTGCTCATGTAGAGGCATTTCCTTATGAAAAAGAAGAATAACAGGCACGTAGTTTTTGTACTGCTAAGGCAGGCACGTAGAGCCAGGTTTCCCAGAGCGAATTAACTCAGTGGTTGTTCTTCTATTGAGGGGTAACCCCCCCCACTAACCAGTCTGTGGTCACTTTTAACAATTCAGAAGCTTCTGATCCTACATGCGCTAACCCGTAACAGATAACAGCAAAGCAAGCCACGCAAAAGGAAACGAATAAAGAAAACGGAATGCTTCAACTTTAAGCACCCCAGCTCACAAACCACTGTCAGCGCTTCCCTTTTTCATCAGGTCACCCTTGCCAGAAGCAGTATATAAGCAAGGAAGGTGAGTGGCGGTAAGGCTGTAATATAAAGCGGGCCTCCGCCTCCCTCTGCATACTTCTGCTAATTGCTTTTCCCATTACAAGGCCAGTTCCACCCCTCGGTGTATAAATTACGTTTGTTTTGTGCAGCCGCGAACGTCAAGTCATTGTGCTACTTTGCTTTATCGCTTCTGTCCACTTACAGCTGTTTCTGACTGTCTGGTGCTCCCTTTGCCGCCCTCTCTCCTCTTCTGCATGGTTTGTACTGCTCGTGGGCACCTGGGAATAGCTGCTGCAAGGGGGAAAGTCCACTTTTCCTCTGTACAAAATTGGCTTCTTGAACAAAACCTGTTTCCGAAGCACTTTCCACTTCCCCGTGCGTTTTTTTCCCCCATACCTGTCCCCTACCTGGGGGGAGAAAACGCTCTCCCCGGCGCAGGGAGAGGAGCGGGCAGCATTCCTCTGCCGCAGGGCTGTTCGTGGTGGGGACGTCGTCCTTTTTGCACCTGCTTTGTACCAAACACAGCTCTTGAAAGGGACAAGGCGTTTCCGTTCGTGTTCCCCTTGACTCTCGGCCCTGCTATGCAAATCCCATCTCTCGGTCTCTTCTTTTGTTTAAAGCTATTCCCTGACTTGAGTTTTTTGGGACCGGTGCTCACTAACGCCATCGTGGGAAGGTCTCAACTGAAGTCTTATGACTTTGAGCACTGCTTATGGGTTTTGCGGAATGGACTGCCCGGGTGTATTCAGTGCTTGGCATGACAAAGCCCAGATGCTGTCTGGGATATCTCAAATGAACTACTTAATTTAACTAGATTCTTTGTCCAGATAAGGAAATTTTGCTGTATTTTATTTTTGCCCCCTTTTTTCCTTTTTTTTTCCTTCTTCAAGACGATTATAGATAATAAAGTAGGATGCAAAAGTCTTCATTAAAAATGCATTTTGTAAAATTGAAACTTAAGTGTCAGGTTTTTCTAGCAGTCTGTCAAATACTTGACAATTAAAATAGCTGTTTTTAAAAATTTAATGAGACACAATAAGGACTAAATGCACAAGAAGCTCGCTCGTTCTTAGGATAAAGCGGAAACATAACAAGTCCATTATATTTCCTTACAAAAATGTCCCATTTGTAAAATATGCTATAATCTATTTTTAATTAAATTAGTATATGCAATTTATTACCTGAGCTATATTTATTAATATTTAATATTTAATTTCAAATTAATTTTCTAAGTGAAAGAGTACTCAGCTGTGCTGAAGAGACTCACAAAACAGCAAGCGCCCTGCGCCAGCCGAAGGAAACACACTTCTGCGGCAGGTAAACCCGGCGTGCGCAGCTGGCCTGTGCTTTAGGGGAAACAACGGCAAAAAAACCATACAGCAGAACTTTTGGGCCCAGCCACCCTCCTGTATGGAAGTGTGGACTACCTCAGGAGGCGAATGCCTCATGTTCATATCCTCATATGGAAGTATTTTCTCATCTTTCCTCTCCTACGTTAGCCTACATGACTGTAGGAGCATCCCGTGCAATCAAGACCCAACCTCCCAAGGTTGCACCTTCCATCCCTTCGCTGGGTTGTTTGCCCCGTATGTATGCTGTGGGAAATTGGGCTTTAAGTCTCCATAATACCTGCTTTCTCCTCTCTCCCACGTGCTTTGACGAGCAGAGAAGTAGGCAGCAACTCCGACATTTGAAGTATGAATCCTGAGTCGGCCCCCAGCCTGCCATCACGCACGTGCTCAAAAAACGTGCAGACGTGGCACTTCGGGACATGGTTTAGGAGACACGGTGGTGCTGGGCTGACGGTTGGACTTGGTGGTCCCAGAGGTCTTTTCCAACCTTAATGATTCTAGGATTCTATAATTTCGGGCTGTTGGCAAACACAAGCAGACATCACCGTCTTGGTTACATTTGGGTCATGTTGACAAGGTTGTCTGCACCAGTATGACAGCTGGAGAGTAGTGGTTGGTTTGTTATTTGTGGGCATCTGGAGGCCCCAAAGTTAGGGCATCCTCCCCTGCAGGCACTGGCGGCTCTGCCCTGTCTCCGTCTCTCGTGGTACATGACCAGTTTTCTTGCCCTTATTCTCTATTTCTTGACTTGGGCAATCTTCTAACACAGCTAGCTTCTGGTTTGGAGCACTCAAGCCCTGTTGGGCTCTCGGGTGAATCTCTTGAAGAACCTCTTATTTTTTCTTTCCGTTTGGCACTCATTGGTTTCAGTAGTGCAGCCTTTGCTAAGGCGACTAAATAAATACCTTGTTTTCAGCCATATATAATTCGACAGGAACTGCACCAATGGGGAGACGTGGGAGTATAACAGAATACTTTCTAATTTACCCAGATAATTTGCAGAGACTGCTAGTCCTCTGTTGGTTTAAGCCAAACTTTGATGTGGGTTGGTTTGTTGTTTTTTTTTCCTCAAGAATATAATTTTATATTAATTAATCCAGGATTATCTAAAGGCATGTTTAAATTCTATATGATTAGTTGAAAAAGGCACCTTTCTGGGGAGGAGAAAGGGCAATCCACTGTGACAGAGCTCAGACACTTGCCGTATTTTAATCAGCACGGGCGTGCTACCTGTTAGTACAAAACCAAAATAAAAACCCCAGGAACGGTGAGTTTCTGCTTACAATCTGTTTAGTTTGGGAAAACAAATGAAAGAAAGAAATAATTTAATGCTCAGTTTAATAATTGAACATCCTCCCTTCCCAGGATGCACAAGGTGGTTATACAAAAAACATTTGTTAAATAAAAGTGACCATTAATAATCCAAACTTGTTCTCTTTTTGGTTGATTTTCATGCAGACCCATCCCCATCATAAAAGAGCTGTAAGGGGATGCTTGTCTTTATTTATTAATTCAGACTGACTTCAGAAAGTGCTCCCCAAACCACCAGTGATGCCTTCTGACAGGCTCCTAATCTTTGCCCGCTGCTGCAGGAGCAGCATTACAACAGCTTGTCATTAGTCCTGGCACTCTCCGCCTCAGCGCCGGCGGGCACTGCTACCTGCCATTGCTCGGAGCGAGGCAGCTTTGCAACGCTGCCGCAGGTACGGCTTATTCCTCATTTGCATCTCCAGCTCCCGAGCATCGCCGCTTGTCACGGTGCACTGTCAGCAGCTCGGCTGTGCCCCGCGTCACGCACGATGACCGCCGATGCCTTTCACGTGTCATGAGAGCTGTGTGGAAGCCAGCTACAGACACCGCACCCGGATTGCCCAGAGAAGGGTGTAAGGAAAAATAGGGTGTCGCCTCACTGGGGGCAAGCACGGCTCTGTCCCCACACGGTGCCAGGGCCAGAAAGTTGAGTAGAGCAGAGCAGAGTAGAATAGAACAGAAATTTCAGTTGGAAGGGACCTACAATGATC
>VZTV01084258.1:0-16194 GCA_013400875.1 Anhinga rufa | reverse complement strand
CTTAATTGTTGGCTGGGGTTAAATCACAACAGCATCACCACTCTGTCAGCACTGTAGTTCAACAGTCCCCGTCATATCAACTTATCTCAGGAGTGGTGTGTGTACTGCATGACTGCTGTGTGTGGAGTATTTGAGTGTGTCTGATGAAAACTGATGCAGGGAAGTAATGTCCAGATAAATGAATGACACATGGGCATGAGGCTACTTGTATATTTGAGTGTGGAGAATAAATTGTCATGTGTTGGTTGCTTTGTTTGAGGAATGGTACGTTAGGAACTGAGTTATATTTTCTGGAGTACCTTAAATATTACATATCTAAACTTCCTCAGGCTTCTAGACCCTGGTAGTACCTCTTTTTACCAGTGGATTTGCCTGTTCTCAGCTCTTCAGTGTTTGATGGTGAGGGAGAGAGCTCTGTCCTCTCTTGCAGGTGCATGAAGAGCAGGTGAAGGTTTGCTCCCCACTATACTGCAGGTCTGTGCAAAATCTGAAGGGGAATAAGAAGGGTACAGCTTTAAGACCTCCATGCTAGGCAATGCTGCTTTATGGTTGTTTTAATCTTGTGCAAGGTTAATATTAAAGTACAGGTGTGTCCATGCAGAGAAGCACTGGGATTTGATGGGTTAAAAGTTGTGGTGTTGATGTGGCTGCAGAGGGATAACTGAGGGGAGGGGAAGCAGATCTGCTGCCGATGGGTTGTTACAATAGCTGGAAACTCTTTTTGATGGGGGCAGCCCTTCTGGAAAGTGCTTGCATTTTTCTTTCCACTGATCCAGAGCTGGCATGGGAATCCTGCTCCCTGAGAGGGAGCCTGGGGGCAGGCCTCCCTGCTCATCCTTTCTGCTGATGGTGGGAGAGAGAGGGGTTTGCTACAGCTCCCTCAGGCTCTCCTGCTGAGCTACTCCCCTGTCTGTAGCATCTTCTGGAGGAGCAGGAGGTGTTGAAAACCAACAGACATTGGAGCGAATGCCTGGGCACTGAGTCCTCTTTCTGACCCAGCACAAGGGTCCTTCTGCAATAAATGATCCATTTCCCATTTCTCATACCTTCCTTTTTCCAGCGGTGCTGGTGACCCTGCTTCCTGCTGATGCCCAGGGGTGCTCGTGGCAAGGCCTGGCTTACTGCTTTGGGAAACTGGAACCAATTTCTAGTTTGCAGTTCTTCGGACTGGAGTGTTTCCTGACATTGGTCTGCCTGGGGCTGGGAAGTGTTTTCAGAACCTGAGCCAAAAAAAAGGGCTTCACTGCCTCAGAGCAAGGCTAATGCAGGGAAACCTTACTGGCACTGTTAAATCCTGGCAGCTGCCTCATAGCAGCTCTGTCCCCTTTCCCCTTTGATCCCTGCTTTTGTCAAACCACAGCCTCCCACTTCAAAGACAGGCACGCTCCTGACACAAGACTGTTTGCTATACAGAGAGCGCAAATAACTTGTCAGGGGAATAAGTTGTCTTCATTCCCTGTGTAAAGTAATTTTTTTAAGGCTGGGAAATGTCAAAATTGAAGTTGCTTTTGCACCTTCAATCCAGTCCTGCTTATGCGTTGCGATAGTCGCTAATTATATGACTGCATTATGCTGCTCCTGGAATAGATCCAGCTGAGGGGTGAAAGGGACTGATGGTGACAGGGATCCTTTCTCTTCTCTTGCAGAGCCAGGGAGGTGCACATTGAGCAAGGATGAAAAAAACCTCTGTCTCTCAGACAGCTGAGCGGCACCATGGCAGGGTGCATGCCGATGCTCTGCATCACTGTTCCTAAGTGGGCCTGAGGAGGACAGTCTTCCCTCCCGTCTTCTTTCTTCTCCCAGTATCAGTGTCAGTGGCTGTGGAAAGTGAGTGGAATCAGGAACTAAGCTGGTTGAAAAAAATACTGGCTGTAGCTAATCTTCACTGAGATTCATTCAGTTTCCATGAAGTTGTAGGAGATTTTGTGTATTACTCATCAAATGTGACTGGAAAGCACTAAGAATGAGTTAGCAGCTTATGGAGGTGTGGAAGGTAGACCATGTTTGTCTATGTATAAAGCATAAGCCTTGTTGAATGTCATAATCTGCTGGATGCTTTAAGCGAGTCTTGTTGCTTGATGGGACAGAGCTTAGTTAGGCTGGCCTCTCTTTCTGGCTTTCCCTAGGAGATGAAGGATTAATGATGCCTCCTTCAAATTACTTAATGCTGTGGTTTTATGCTGACTCCTTACATCTGCTGTGATGTGATACAATACTGAATGCAATGAAGGGCCTTTAAATGGCAAACAGCTTCCCCCTGAGATCCTCCTGACTTCAGAGCCTTTGATTCCAGTCTGGAGCTGGGTCTACTAGCAATTATATTTTGTATGAATTCCACCACCTTGCCTTTGAAGATGGCCGTGTGTTGATTTTCCTTCTATACATAGTCCCCAGCGTACTGATTTCCATTCATGAGAAGGCTTGTGTGTTCTGCAGTGATCTTCCCAAAAGCTACATCTTACCATGAGGAGACAGACTGCGATGGAGAGCCTGGATATATTCCTAGCAGTCTCTGAGGGCAGCCTTCCATTACTGTAGCCTCATACTTGCATGTGCTCCAGGCTTCCTGCAGAGTCCAGGGCGTGAAGTAACTCCTGTAATTTGGACTCACAGGAAGAGGTTGAACTGAAGAGGACCTTGCACTACCAGAGAAAGAAGCAGAGGTGGCTGCTGTTAGCATGCTGAATCACACAGCATTTTCATTCATTCCAGCTGTTTAATGGGATTACATGAAGAGTGGCTTTTGCCTGCAGGCATTTAGTGCCTATGGAAATCTGCAGCTGTCTGGATAGGTTACGTGCAAATCTGACGCCTCCCCTTTATGCATAGGAATTTATGAATGACAGAAACCATATGAATCAATTGCATGAGTAGTTTTTCATGTGCTTCATCCTATGTCAGCTTTGAGGGTGACTTTCAGTTAACTGTCTGTGGTCCCCGGCAGCTTCCCCAAAGAGGGAGGAGATGCTTCGGGATGGCCACTAGGTGTAGGAGTAGGATAGCTTTGGTGAATGTGAATCTCCTTGCCTTGGGCAATGGGAAACAGCCCAGTGTATCAGTGAACGTGGAGCTGAACGCACTCATCTCCTGCTTGGTCCGACTGCCCTTTCTGTAGCATGACTGCCTTGTGAACTGTCAAGGACTTGAAGCCCTTCAGCCTCGAGAGAGGGAAGGTAACTCTAGCACCTTGGTGCTGGTCGGCAGCAGATGGCCTATCTAATGGTGGAGCACTGGGCTGGGGAGCTGGGACATCCAGCTCTACCTTGGATTCTGTGACCAAAAAAATTGCTTCACTTCTTCAAGACAGGCTGAGAAACATATCTTTGGATGGGTCTTTGGGACGTCTGTTTGGTGCCTGCTTCAGCAAGCTTTTTCTAAAGAGATGAGGTGGGGTTTACTGTGCAAGGCCTGTTCCAGTAGGCACAGATCCTGCCCTGCACTTTCTTGGGGTGCAAGTATAACGTGCTATTATTGACAAGGAAAATAATGGCATCAATGTACTTTCCCCTCTGAATTTTCAAATCCTTCTAATAGCCTCCCCTGCATTTCCAAAAAGAGATGTTTATTGTCTGCTTCCCTGACCAGGTCTAGCAGTACCCCTGAGTGAAGGCCTTATCTGTCTATCTGCCCAGTCCTCCCATCTACCCAGCTACAGACCATTAGTTTGTATGTGGTCTAGTTGTAACACGGCAAATGACCTGTTGCTGGGCTAGATCTGAGCAGGAAGCCACAATGGGTACATTAAAAGTGAGATGCTAATTTCAGATGGCACAGCAAAATGTGGAAACATGAAATTATAGCTTACTTGGAGCCCCAGAGCTTCATTTATGCTTTGAGGAGTTCTAACAGCTACAGCCTAGTGCCTGATGGTCATGTCTGGATGAGGGCTAAGCAAAAAGCATGTCTGTATTGGGTGTGCAGGGTAAGGTTTGGGTAGCAGGGGGGCTACAGGCTTCTGTGAGGAGCTACTAGAAACTTCCCCTATGTCTGATAGAGCCAATGCCAGCTGTCTCCAAGACCGACAGACCCACCGCTGGCCAAGGCCAAGCCCATCAGCAATGGCGGTAGCGCCTCTGGGATAACATATTTAAGAAAGGGGAAAAAACTCAGTGCAGTTGCAGCCAGAGACAGGAGTGAGGATATGTGAGAGAAACAACTCTACAGACACCAAGGTCAGTGAAGGGGGAGGAGGTGCTCCAGGCGCTGGAGCAGAGATTCCTCTGCAGCCTGTGGTGAAGACCATGGTGAGGCAGGCTGTCCCCATGCAGCCCAGGAAGGTCCGTGGTGGAGCAGATATTCATCTACAGCCCGTGGAGGACCCCACACCACAGCAGGTGGATGCTTGGAGGAGGCTGTGACCCCGTGGGAAGCCCACAGCGGAGCAGGCTCCTGGCAGGACCTGTGGGCCCATGGAGAGAGGAGCCCACGCTGGAGCANGGAAGGTGTTTTAAGATTTTGTTTTAATTTTCTCAATACCTTTCTCTGATTTGATTGTTAATTAATTAAACTAATTTCCCCAAGTCGACTCTCTTCCGCCCATGACAGTAATTGCTGAGTGATCTCTCTGTCCTTATCTTGACCCAGGAGCCTTTCATTATATTTTCTCTCCCCTTGTCCTCCTGAGGAGGGGGAGTGATAGAGTGGCTTTGGTGGGCACCTGGCATCCAACCAGGGTCAAACCACCACAATGTCCTATGAGTAAGTAACTTCTCTGGAACCAGGAGCAGGGGATGGTTGTGGTGCATGACCTGTTAGATCTTTACATGTTGAGGTGTTCATTGCAGGTCTTTTCCAAGTCTGCTTACTGCAGTCCATAAGGCATGTTGCTGTGGTGGCATGATCACGGGAGGAGGCAGCATTTGGACCAGTCAGCAGCATCTGACTGTGGAAGGGGCCGAGGAAGCCCAGGCAGACCTGGGAACAAAGGAGCTGTTGCTCTGAGCTGTGTGATGAAACCTTTCTCTGTGGAAGCCAGACAATCTCCCCATTTATTTGCAAGTGGCATTCGGTCACAGTTTTTTGGCAGCATATGGAAAATGTTTAAATTAGCTGCATGAGCCATACGTGAAACAGATGCATATTCTTGAGCAGGCTTTTGTCATTGATGTTTGAGAGTGAAGGGTGCAGCTGGCTTAGTTGGGAAGTGGGGAGCATCTCCTCACCCAGATGTAGTTAAGTGCTTGAAGTGAAACAGAGAGCCAGAACGTCACAGGATGTGTGTTCATAAAGACCGACTTCTCATGGGCACCTACTGCATAAATATGATGAATGGATGTAATGACAGTTAACCCTTCACTGCTTTCCTGATTACTCACTGCTGGTGCAGGATCAGTTGTGTCAACAGAAGACTGTATGGTCCATGGCTGTCTTGCTTGTTTCTTCCACTTGTATGCTGGTATATCGGCACACTAGTTTAAAGCTCTGAGGTCTGATCAGGGCAGAATTCTATGCCTTTCTGAGCAATCTTAGTAAATAGATAGTAATGAGACCTTGATGAAGAAAGCAGAACACTGTGACTGCTGTGGCTTTTGGTTGTGAATCTTGAGAGGAATTTTTTCTGGAGAAAAATGGCACCCAAAACAGATGCCTCCATAACTGGAGCTGTAGCAGCCTGTGACCTTTAAATCCTTGTGGATCTCTATACACCGTGAGGATTGTGTTGCTGCACAGTCCTAGATGCTCACTGTGGTGTGTATAGCTGGGACAATAAAAAGTGGCCTGCATTTACTTTATACGTGCAACTGCAATGGAATAGACCAAAGTGGGAGTTGCTGAGACTGCAGTGAAGGTTGCTGTGGATGTTTGGGTGGCTGAGTTCAGCTGATGTGGGACAGTAACACTGAAAGTCAAAAGCGGAGAGTTTATGGCAGTGGGGTTCAGAAAAGGGTGAGGAAGTGGTGAAAGCAGAACTCTGGGAGCACTGCTGATAGGGCTGACTGGAAAGGAAGAGGTTTTGGGGCATCAGAAGGAACTACCCAAAGGAAGGCCATGGCAGGATGCGATTCGCTCCTACAAGTGCAACGCTGTGATTTTTGTGTGCCACACAGAGATGTCTGCACAGTACAGTATTCATATGTGGGTGTGCCGCTGACGGTCTTGTAATGCTTGCCATCAGAATGCAGACTTGAAGAGTGTCTGCTGGGGCGAGCTGCTTGGATCCTTTGCCACATGTCTCTAAAGGTGCAAATCCAGAGAGGTATTTGAACAGGCTGCTGACAAGGCTTACAAGCTGCAGAAGAGGAAGCAGGAGATCCTTTTTGCTCTGTATGTTTGATGAGAAAAGGTAATCAGTGTTTTTTCAGACTTTCTTGTAGGAGTTTAAAACAGGCAGGGAATTACTAGAGGGGCATGGGGTGTTTTAGTGGGCTCTAATTGTCTCCCTGAACCAAGTGTCCCTACAGCAGCCTGTGGTCTGGGCTGTGTCACGCTGAGCTAGCAGCACAGTTCCCATCTGGGGCATCGCTGTGTCCTGCAGGATTGTCCCCTTCTGGGAAAGCCACCTCTTTGCATTACATGGCACTAGAGGTCAGATTTCTGTGACCAAGGTGAGTTACTTGGCAAATGCCTGTTTCTGGGCAAATTGGTGGTACGGGATGTTTCCCTGAGGCGCATAGTGCAGGTCTGAGTGCCCCCTGTCAGACACCAACGGGCTGAGCCCTTCCCCAGGCTTGTGAGTACCAGCAACCACCTACAAGCATGGGCGACACCTGTGCGGAGGGGATTCCCTTTGCTCTAAGCATCAAAAGCTTCAAATGCAAAACCAATGTGTTTTCAAACTTAACAAGTGAACCAAGCAGCTGTTTGTGATGACAAACACTGATATTTTGGCTTATGGACAAACCTAGGTAAAACATCTCACGGGATGTGTTTTGACCTGTGATTTTTTTGTTTTGTTCATATGGTTTTTGAACCATGGTTTTGCCCGCGGTGAGACTTACCCGGAAGCATCCTTGTCACAGGCTTACTCCAGTAATGTTTTGCGTACTGCAGGGGGTGGAGCGCTTCATTTCGCAAGCTTATTTTTAACTCCTAAATACTTGTGGCGAGGCCAGTCCAGGATGGTGGCTGGATTCTTCACAAGGAAGGGCTGTGCTCTGCTGCCAGGGTGAGCTATTTCCACTCCTCCTGCTTGGGGTGCCACTATAATTTTCTGTGTGTAGTATCTCCCTCTGAGGAGTGTTTGTAAAGTTTGATTTTTAAAGGGAAGAGGGGGGAAAGGACATAAAATCTGCTGGTCTCCTTTTTTATTTGTTGTTTTGTTGTTGTTGGGTTTTTTTGTTGGGAGAGGAAAGAGGCTTTTTTTTTAATTTTGCCCCTTATTAACACAACATAAATGCCATGTTTCATATTGCATCACAGCTCAGCATGTGCCTGGGACAGTGCTGGTGCCAACCTGCTTCCTCCTTGGTTTCTCTCCTAAACTTGTATTGCTTACTGCTTTGCTGTGTTGTGCTACGAGACAGACTCACCTGTTTCCTCTGCTATCACCTTTTGCTTCTCCTTGACACTGTGATTTCACAGCTTGCGAGGGTGCCAGTTTTGTGGGGTGCTCAGCCTTTCATTCTCTAGAGTGAGCTCAGCAGTCTGTGGAGGTTCTTGCTGGTTTGCAGAGTAGGACTGTGGCATTTGCCCGGTTCCCGACATCTTATACACAGACATCGGGGGTTTTTTTGTCTGTTCTGTTGGGCACCTATGCTCAGCTTAGGGCACAAACCCCACTATAGTCTGGGGGTGCCTTTGGTTACATCCCATTCCCCCACCACGACATTCAGTGCTGCAGCCACTCTGGCTGCTAATCTCATTCTGATCTCTTCATTGTTGGTTTTTTGGCAACCCAAATTCCCCACCCAGGCCTGAGAATTTAACATCAGCACATTTGCATGACTGATCAGATTTGTCTTGCTTCTATGACGACATTGTTTCTATGGAAAATTAATGGATTCTCACGTTGTATTTTTAATGGCTGAAACCACCCTCCCATCCCTGAGCTCTCAGAGGGGAAGTCTGTAAACAGCTCAAATTAGCAATCCTCCATAAATAGCTTCAGTTTCTTTCCTGCCTGCTGTCCATTTCTTTTCTCTCTTCCAACAGTGCTGCAACACTCCTCTCCTGGTGTTGGTGATAAAGAACAATGAGTAAAATGAGCCTATGTTTGCTTTCCTTGTCTGGCCCTTGAATAGACGTGATCTATCATGGACTGTCCCCTTTCATCCAGGACCATGTGGTTTTAAATTGTCAGCCTGCCTTAAAGTTTGCTCCAAGCAGGCCTGGGTTGTTACCTTTTTTGGTTTTTTGAGGATGCAGCTCAGCTAATGGCTCTGCTTCTGTTCATTTTTGTGATAAGCCCATTTTTTCTGTGGGTGGGCAGGTGGCAGAGAATTTCCTGCCTGTCTGTTTGGGGTCACCCATTCCCCTGCTGCATTGCTTGGGGTGAAAGCAGTGAGGTTTTGACACCTAGTGTGTCAGGAAAAATGAGCAGGTTTTGCAAAGGAACCCGCCACCTGGAAGAAGAACAGCCCTCCCCAAATGATGCAGTTAAATAAGCTGTAACAGTTCACTTTATGTTGCGGGTATGGCTGGTGAAATGTCCTCAGTGGGGGACAGTGCTTAGCCACTGAACCACTCCAAATTAAGTTTTAGTCTTAAATTTTCTTCTGCCATCTCTAAGGTTATTATTCCTCAACTTAATTTCAAGGAATAAATCCAGGGCAAGTCCCATGGTATGGGAATGACCTAAGGAGAAGGTCTGACCTGGATTGTCTCCTCCCCAAAGACTGAAGCTGGTGGCCAGAAGGCTCAGAAAGGTTCTTGTGGGACAGCTGCTGAGGGGGTGCAATGTTTTAGGTCAAGGTCTCCTAACCCATGGTACTGAGAAAGTTGAACAAGGACCTGAATGCCTGAGACAGAAACTGCTGGCAGCTAGTCGCCATGCCTGGCCTTGGGGTGACCCTGGTGTGAGCGGGTGATCCCTAACTGCCCCCAGCCTTACATGGTTGACTGCTGAAAATCAGGGCCTGTGTCCCCCACAAGGCGAAGGTCCTTTTGAAAAGAGCTTGTTCCATTGCCACGTAGCCGGACTGCACTCAGTTGTCCTCTTTTCCTGCCTACCCCAGACTTGGCTTGTGTGCTGGGGCTAAGATCTTGCTTTTGGCCCCACAAGGTGGTGTCTCTCTCTGAGGGCAGGTGGAGTTATTGGGGAGCTCAGCTGAACCTGGTATTTCTACTTTCTGGTTTTAGGTCCAGATATCTGGAATACAAGACCAGCCTGGTACCTCAGCCAGGAGGTCGTGTTTGCAGGTGGAATAGGCTTTGCCGTAGCGCTTTGGTAATTAAGATGCACTACTACAAATGGCAGGCAGGAAACTGTGGGGACCTGATTGCTTAGTTACTTAGACCAAATTTTTAGGCAAAAATGCTGAAGGTATGGGGATAAGGTAAGGTGGCTGATTTGAATTCTCATGGTGGAGGGAGAAAAGGGGGCAGGAGAGAATCTGCTCTGTGCTGGCAGAGGCTGGGCTGAAGCAATTGGCTGTGCAAAGTGTTACTTTTCTGGATGCGATTGTTGCTTGGGGCTTTGGATTATATTAGCGTGGAAAAAATGCCTCTGAGTGAAGGGCCACAAATCATAGCTAGGCCAATAGGGAGGGAAAGAGGACTATAAAACAGGAAATCAATTTAATACTCGGTGGGTGTTTGCAGTGTGCTCACCCTTCCTTCAAATTGCCAAAGGAAAGATTAATTAAAGTTATATTGAGCAGCAAAAATGATGGAGGGTGTGAGATGGGGCTTGCGTGGTACGGCTTTCTCCATAATTAATTGACAAAGGCATCCTTGGATTTCATTACCCAGAACCTTGCCATCTCCTGCTCTTAAAGGGCAGACGAAGCAGTGATGGATTTCCATGCCAGCGTTGCTGCCTTGCAGGTTGAGCTAACGAGGAACACTTCATAGGCACTTGAGGAAGGTGCTGCCTCTGTCAAACACTGCCACCGTGCTATTTATGGGTCCTATCACTTAGGATCAGAGCATGAAATGCTTTTATCTGCTTGTGGCTTTGGTCCTGGTTTCCCCTTCTGGCAAGGCTGAGAGCTGTACGCACTGCACAGTGGATGGAGATAGGTGGTGGCTACATCTCTTGTCTATGTCTGCTGCCTTTATTTAGCCAGAATAACTCTTGAGCAGGGTGTGACGAAGCTATAGGTGGCCAGGGCTGTCTGGACCAATTGCCAACTGACAACAGGGACAGAAGAGTATGTGGCTTTCCTTTCCCTGCATAATGATCCAGCTGCCATCCGTGCCCCTTGTGTACTTTTCATGAAAAGTTGCACCTGGTCAGTGCTATCTTTGCGAGAAGCTTTTCCTGCTTGCACCAGCTGCTTTTCAGGGCTGTTGTGTACTACCTCCTACCTCTTTGGAGACACCAGGGATTTGCCTTTGTGATGGAGTTTCAGAAGCCAACTCCTGTAAGCTGAGATGCAGCCCAAACTGCCAGGTTCTACCTATCTGTGATGAGAGCATTTCCTCCCAAATTTTCCCTTGAAGATCTTAATTAGGTTTGATGCCAAAGCTTCCCTTGAATCTGGCTGGATATGACACTGCTCTTGTCCTTCTGAAGAGGAGCTGTGGCAGTCCTCTCTAAGTGTGTTTAAATACTTTGTGGTGCAAGAAGGAGTTTCTACATACCTTAGTGTTACATACTGCGGTCTGCCCAGCAGTCCAAGGTCTGGTAATCCTGGAAGTTTGGTTTCTCTGTTGATTTCCATAATAAATTACTGAATATGCTCACTAGTGCAGGGTTGGGAGATGTAGAGCAAGCTGAAGCTTTGGAGTAATTGGGTGCAGCAGCTCCAGTCTTTATTGGCAATATGAGCTCCATGGCCATGCCTGAGCTGTTTGTTGTTCATTATTGCTGTGATGGCTGATAGTGCCTGGCTGTGGGATACTGCAGAAAATAACTTTTTTTGTTTAAAAAAAAAAATGTATCAATTACAGTCTCTTGATGCAAGGCCAGCACTAGATTTTCATAACATCAATCAATTGTAATTGATTAGGCCAAAAAAAGCAAGAAGTGATTGCAGCTTAGTTCAAATGCTGAGTTTGGCACTTCAGGAGAAACAATGGCCAACCTAATAAAATTTCATGAAGTTGGCAAATCAAGGTTTGGTTTTGTTGTTTGTTTTTTTTTTTTTCTTGTTGTTCTTGGTGGTGGTGGTGGTGGTTTTGGGGTTGTGGGGTTTTTTGTTTGTTTGTTTGTTTGGGGTTTTTCCCCTGTGTGGCTCTGAACTTTGTGTCACTTGGAGAACAAACAGACCCATGAACACTACCCCTGTTTAAAAGCAATTTCCCTGCACTCTCTTCTACAGGCTAGGAAGGTGTCAGCTGCTCAACTTGTGGATGTAGGTAGCTAAAGACACACAATGTATGCTTTCCTGAATGCTCTAAAGAGAGATTGTTGCTTCATAGTCCACTAGCTCAGTGCAGTACAAGATGTTTTTTCTTCTAGCCTACCTTATATGCAAACTACTTCTTCAAACACTAAGCAATAGCAAATGGAGAGATGTCCAGGCAAGGAGCGGGTGGTATCCAGCTAAGGACTAGACATTAGGGTGGAGGGAAGAAATGCTGAGCTGGTGGAAGTTGCAGAGGAAGAATCTCACTCTAAGTGGGTGGCACAGGGTGGGGCATGCTGCTAGTACTTGGGAACAAGCTGGATCTGAAAGCCTTTCCTGGCTTGTGAGAAAAGAAGGTGCTGAAATTGAGCCACTTCCTCAGCAGAACGGAGCATCCAGTTGGTGGCCGGTCACAAGCAGTGTTCCTCAGGGCTCAGTTTTGGGGCCAGCCTTGTTTAATATCTTTATCAATGACCTGGATGAGGAGACTGAGTGTGCCCTTAGTAAGTTTGCAGATGACACCAAGTTGTGCAGGAGTGTTGATCTGCTTGAGGGTAGGAAGGCTCCGCAGAGGGACCTGGACAGGCTGGATCGATGGGCCGAGGCCAGCTGTATGAGGTTTAACAAGGCCAAGTGCTGGGTCCTGCACTTCCATCACAACAACCCCATGCAATGCTACAGGCTTGGGGAAGAGTGGCTGGAAAGCTGCCCAGCAGAGAAGGACCTGGTGGTGCTGTTTGACAGCCGGCTGAACATGAGCCAGCAGTGTGCCCAGGTGGCCAAGAAGGCCAACAGCATCCTGGCTTGTATCAGCAATAGCGTGGCCAGCAGAAGTAGGGCAGTGATCATGCCCCTGTACTCAGCACTGGTGAGGCTGCACCTCGATCCTGGGGTCAGTTTTGGGNCGTCAGGGGAGGTTTAGATTGGATATTAGGAAAAATGTCTTTACTGAAAGAGTGGTCAGGCATTGGAACAGGCTGCCCAGAGAGGTGGTGGAGTCACCATCCCTGGGGGAGTTCAAAAAATGTGTAGACGTGGCACTTTGGCACACAGTTTAGGAGACATGGTGGTGTTGGGTTGACGGTTGGACTAGATGATCCTAGAGGTCTTTTCCAACCTTAATGATTCTATGATTCTATGATCCATGGCCATGGTGGAGTTGGACAGGAGCTGGGAAGGGTACCTCTGTCCCTTCACAGGAGGGGGCCAGGGTTGCCTGGGCAGGACAGCCAAGTGGGGGTAGGGATCAAAATACATTCATTTGTGTGTCTATGATAGCTTCTTCCTAAAGTCTGCTGCCTGACTAAGTGTAAAATGTGGCCTAGAGGTACTCTGCAGGCTGCATACAGCTTTCACAGAGAACAATTCAGAGATGCACAGCTGAAGTCCTGTCTCGTATCAGCATTGCCATGGGACATGCACAGTCACCTAGAGCAGAAAGCAGAGAGAGCAAAAATGTTATGAAGCTCACATAGCTCAATTTAATTTGCATGGAAACACGAGGGGTTAAGCCAGTCCATTTGGTTTTGCAGTCAGATTACAGGGGAGTAGCACCCTTAACCCTGTAAAGCACACTGAAGAATTGGGTAGCAAACATTTCCCTGCAGTACTTTCTTATGAAGAGGCAGGTGTTTAACCATTTGAGAGCCCGTAGAGGGAGCTGCTTTGCTGCCTGTGGCATGAATTTCCCACTCTGTGTGTTCACATATACCCTTTTGCATTGCTCATTGTACCAGGAATGGATTCATAGATCACTGGACTGGAGCAACTGCCATGTCGATGTGGAAAAGATGAAGACCTTGAGTGAGGAAGCAACCAGCAGCAAGAGAGTTATGAGTATTAAAAGGAAAAGATCTTTCTCCTAACCTAATTATGGCAGGCAGTATAATCAATGCCACTAAATTGTTCTGTTCTCGACTAAAATAATGTGGCATTCAGCTAAGGGAGAGCATGTGTTGTTCCTTGAAGATGGTCATTGTGTAGGCTCACATGTATGTTTGCAGCTTTGGACAAACTCAAGCCCAAGTATATCTTCAGTCTTGCATCGTCACCTTCCAGGAAGGGAAATTCACTGAACATGAGTTGGGATTTCTGGCCTAATTTGGTCTCCTGCAGATAACTTCCCAAGAGAGGGTGATGTGGGAGCACTACATGGATAATTTAGGCAATTCAGGTTTCTGTGGAAGTCTGAAAGGGATTCAGACTCTGATTCCCAGAAGATTTTGTTATTCTTGAAATATTTGTTGCTGTTTAGAAGTGGGCTGTCGTCTTAGACATTCCTCCACAAAGTGAGACTCGTTTCTGAAATGAAACATGCTCTCTGGACAGGGGAACTTCTGCTCACTGAGAACTGAATTGCTGAGTCCCTATGGCCAGGAAACCCTGCTCGTGCCGGGTGGCAGCTCTGGCTCCAGACATCCTTGCTGTGTGGAGGGGTTTACCTCCAGAGTCTTCAAGCCAGCTTATCCCTAAAGCTGGCCAGTGGGAAACTTCTGATCATTCCTACCAAGGAGAAACAAACTGATCCAGATGAAAACATAATGGCTGAATGTGGTGGTCTTGATACTTTTCATTCACTCATTACTGCCGCTTGTTTCCAATCATCCTTTGGCTTAAGTGTTCAATGCTCAGGATCTGGCCCTATTTCCAAAGTGTTGGTTTGGGATTTTTTTTCTCCCTCTTCTTTCACTGGTTTCTGCCTTATTTTGAGGCTTTGCTCTTCTCTCTGACACAGTTGTTACTTTGCCCAAAGGAATGTGTTGAGCTTTTTCTTCAAGGTATAAATCTTCCTTAGCGTACTTCAGAATACTGTTCTACTGGTTCGTGTGCCAGCAGGCGGTTCAGCAACAGCAGCAGACCTGTCTTCCTGCAAAGGAAGAAATATGGAGATGCTGGGAACACCCTGTGATCTGTTGGTTATTTATTTATTGTTAGACTGCAGAGTGTTAGCCCTAATGAAAGTGTGTCCAGCCCTGAAAATTATACCTCCCAGTGCTCACACCTGTCAGGTTGGGAAGCATCACCAAATGCTCAGAAAGAACTTGTGTGGTTTTGCCATTGCATGAACAGTCACATTGGTGTTTGCCAGGAGGTGGCACTCATTGTTGGCTACCTTTGGCTGCATATGCCCAGCACTCCGTGCCCGTAGCTCATGTTGCTAAGGTCGGACATTGGTTTTCCCTTGTACTATTTGGATATGATACAATCAACTCTAGAACAAGAAGAGCTGGTGCCCTAGGATCTTTCAGTAGTGCAGATGATGGAGAGCAGAGATCTGGGTGGGGATAGACATTGCGTCTTACAAACATGTGTGCGATTGATCTCATGGGTGGGTTCAGAGCACGTCCTTTGATTGCACTATGAGCCACAAACAGGCGGTGTGGCTCATCGCTTGGGTTACACGGCTGAGTCCGTGTCAGGCAGACACAGGCAGGCTACCTTGGTTGCCTGACAGTGGCATCTGTTGATTGGAGATGCCAAGGTTAATTGTGCAAACATTTTTTCCTTGGATATTTTTCACTGGCATGGGTAGTCATGAAGCATCCCTGCTTGAGAACCCAGCTATCATCTACACACAGAGGTGGTGAACACTAGCGAATACTGCGTTTGAGTTGTGACTATTGATGAAACAAGTCTGAGGCACCTACCTGGGTTCACATCGCTGTTTGTTTTCTGTGCTCATTGCTGTACTACACTGTGGGAAACCTGCTGAGAAAGAGTAAAGTCCTTCCAGCAAAACTGTGTTAAAACTATGCTGGAAGAGCTAAAATTAAGTCTGTCAGCATGAGCTGTGCCAGCTGGCTGCAAGTTCAGACAAGACCCCCCAAGCTGATGACATGCGCTATCTTAGCGTGGCCCTGGCCCCACAGAAAGAGGGGTCCATTGCCTCAATTAGGTTCAGGTCTCATTCAGCACCTAAAACCTGGCATTTCCTAAAAAAAGCCTCAGTCAGTGAAAGCGTCTGTGTTTGAGGTGGAGTGGAATGGAGGGAGCTTTCTTGGCAGGCAGGGTATCCCTGTTTCCAAGGCCTCTTTTTCTGTGAATCTCTGTCATCACAGCTGGTCCTGGTGGGTGCTACAGGGAAAACTGCTGTGGTCTCCCATAGTGTCCAGAGGCTGACCGCTTTGTTGATCCCTGACATCAGGATAAATCTATCGCCTATACTGATGCCCTGGTGCAGGAATGGGGGCTTCCTGGCAAAGGGTCGTGTCAGGCAAACAGGTGGAAGCTTTGCTCCAGCTTGGTAGCTGGAGATCAGTTCAAACACAGGCATCAGATGGCATTTCTCAAGTGTGGAGTTATATTCTTCTTCTGCCAGCTCAAGTGGCTCTCATATACTTCCTCAAACTTGGAGCTGACTGCAGTGAGGGTGAAGGATACCCATCCCTGGGTATTCATCTTGAAGTGTTAGAGACCAGCCTGTTTTTGACAAATCACAGTATTGCATTTTGTTTTGAGATGTATTTTTAGGAACAATGTTATTCAGTTTTCTGGCTGAATACCAGCAACTTTTCTTGGTTATTCTTTTCTCAGTTATTCTTTTCTCCTATTTGTTGTCTTTGGGGTGAAAAAAAAATTTAAAAACTAAAAACAAATAGAAAGGACAAGAATTTCGTTAAAAGACCTGGATGAAACACACTTATCATGGAAAAGGATTATTTTAAACTGTTGTGAACACTTTTGTATTGAGTTCTCATAAGAGACAGCAAAAGTATTTTTCTCCCCTGAAATCAGATTGTGCTACTCAGAACTAGGGAAAGGAGAAAATGGAAGCAGGGAATGGGAGAAGGGAATTGCTTCAGGG
>VZTV01084255.1:0-12254 GCA_013400875.1 Anhinga rufa | reverse complement strand
TCAATTCCTTTAGTTTAAAACCATTAACCCTTGTCCTATCACAACAGGCCTTGCTAAAGAGATTGTCCCCATCTCTTCTGATTTATGCTCCCCTTCTCTTTTAGTGTCATAAAGGCAATCTTATTCTCATATGACACTGAATATAATTTTCCTCTAGCATTAGAAAATGCAGTTTTGTTTCCATTCATGATGTGTCCCTGGGAAAAGAGAAACAATCAAGCTCAGTTTTCATCACAATAATTTTGGGAAGGTAAATTCCCTACTGTTCTAACAATAATATTTCAGATAGGGTAACCCTGAAACTTTCCTATAAAGTGAAACAAGCTAATCTCATCAATCAGAAAATTCATAAAAGAAAAAGACCCTAGAGGAGAGAATACATGAGAAAAATCTCTGTGGGACTTCTCTTTTCCTGAACTCTAAGGCAGCAAAAGGTGATATTGTTCATTTGCACTTATCTGAGGACTGAGCAGCTTCAGGTGTGCTGTAATTATGGGCACAAAGGAATTGATGCAGCAAGCTGGACTCTCAAGACCCTGGAGGTGAGGTCAGGCCCTGCTCCTTATGTCAAAGGGGGAGACCATAATGGCCTGCCTGCTGTCCAAGCCATTCCTATATGTTGGGACTTTTCACTCTGCTGCTTAGTTTGACAATAGCATGGAAAGTCATTGTAGCAGGGTCAAGGAGCTGCCTCTTTGTATGTAAACGATGTCCTTTCCTATGGCAATAATACATCAATTCTTATCAAGCAGAGCAGGGTTTTAGTAAAGATTATGAAAAACAGGCATGTGGGAGGCTAATGCTAGACATAGTCTAGCATGTTTTACAATGAGGGTGGTGAGACACTGGCACAGGTTGCCCAGAGAGGTGGTAGATGCCCCATCCCTAGAAACATTCAAGGTCAGGTTGGACGGGGCTCTGAGCAACCTGTTCTAGTTGAAGATGTCCCTGCTCACTGCAGGGGGGTTGGACTAAATGGCCTCTAAAGGTCCCTTCCAACCTAAACCATTCTATGATTTTATGATTCTATGACAGTCAGTGGGAGATCAGACCAATGATTTATACATCCACTTCTACTATTTGTGTCAAACACAAGCTTGATTTTGTGTAAACAAATACTAATACATCTTTTTAACAACTGAGCTAACCAGTAGTTGCATCCACATGGGTGACACCAAACACTTGTTCATCTAGCAAAGGTATTGCACCATTCAGTGATCCAGAAGTCAGTTTCATTGCAAAAGTAATGGCAACTGGGCAGCTTTCTATGTCTGAACTTCCTTAACCAGACATGGTTGCAGCCTCCCACATAGACTAGATTTAAGGCTTCCTTTTATTTAGCTGTCGGTGGGACTGATAAAGCAGAAGCTGTTCAGATCACAAGGCAGAATGGCATGCAGTTCTGATCATGACCAAAATCACTACAACTTTCTCCAACATTACAGAAGTGTAATCCTCTTTGAAAGGTCTTCAAGATTAAACCAAGCACTGGACCAGACTTTTAGAAAAATATAATACCCTGCTTCATGATATTGGCCAGACATAGGGCATTTATTATTAGGTGACCCAGCATATGATTGTTTGCTACTTCTTAAACCCATGTATGATTTTTCTCTTCTTCTCCTTCTCTCTCATACTGTTTTGGAGGCAATTTCAACTCTTTCCAGCTGCAGTTCATAACTCGTGTACATAGAACACTATGTTTAATTTCAAGTGATCAGTTTTGCTTTGGTTTTAGAGTGTTTGGATTAAATCTGAATTTAAGGTTCAACTTCAAACCCAACCTTTTTATCCTTCCTTGATTAATTTAGTTTATATTCTTGCTTAGCAGCAGGAGATTAATTCGGGTGTCTGTTCCTACTCAAGCAAAGGTTCAGTTCAGCCCTGTTTTTGCTCTTGTTTCTTCACTCCCTTGAGTCTGCATTTATATTCCAAAGCTGTTTTAGGTAGAGAATTCTGTGAAGCTTTTCTGTCAGTCCAAGGGTAAATGAGCCTGAAAATAAATCTTTCAGCAGATATAGGAAGCTGTTATTGGGTTTGATTTCATACAAATAACAGTGCTGTTTTGCTAAGCATGCATTTAATAATGCTTTTGAAATAATAAGTTTTACTATTAAAATACAAAGTTTATGAAGTTCGAAGGGGCTTTAGTTTTACCGATTCTTATAAAATGCTGTTCTGAGTAAATGGAATTGAACAGTTCTCTCTTTGCAACATAAAATATGGAGGTTCTCAGAAAATCCTGATCATTGTTACTTGAGCAAAGAATGTCATACATTCAGCTCTTTGACTTCGTGAATGTGTCACTACACACTCATTTTGATATATAGTTTATGTATGATTCCTCTTTAGGTTCAGCAGCACTCACAGAAAAGTAGGTACTCAGGAAGGGCAGGAGGTTTTAGTAGAAGTTTCTTACAATATGAAATTTCCTATTCTCTAAGGTTGAGACAGCTGGATTTGCTTAACACGGAGAAGAGAAGGCTAAGGGAGGATCTGGTTGTTGTCTTCAGCTACCTAAAGGGGATCAGAGCACAGAGTCAGGAACCTTTCCTCGAAAAAGGGGTAAGAAGCAAGTCACAAGGTGCAGTAAGGAAAATTCCAGGTCGATATATGGAAGAGAAAAAAAATCACCATTTGTGTGCTCAAGCACTGGAGTGGGTTGTCCAGAGGGATTTTGAGATTTGTATCCTTGAAGGTGTTCAGAGCTTGACTGGATATTGTCCTGAGGAACCTGCTCTAATCATGGTGTTGGTCCTGCAGTTGGGACCAGATCGTGTTGGGACTGCTGTTGGGACTAGTGGTCCTTTGCAACCCAAATTACTGTACAAATTTGAAAGCACAAAGACAGAGTAAGTAGGACAGAAACCTTATCCACTTTACTGGAGTGCATTCTTCCACCACACAGTAATATTAGGAAAAGACCAATTCTGCTCTGAGCTCTGGTTGCTTAAGGAACTGGCAGGATTTCCAGCACCTGTCATCTGCTTCCTGATGTTGGAGGAAAGCTTCTGTTTGAAAAAAATGCTACATATAGACACGAAGGTCAGTCCCAGCTACAAAGAGAGACACCTAAGCTTAAGTGATTAGAAAGAAGGTTTTGTGTCTCTAAGGTGAAAGCATGCTTTTCTTTTCACTTTGCGGGCAGTATTCACTAGCTCCAAGGAATCACAGAATCACAGAATGGTGGGGGTTGGAAGGGACCTTGAGAGATCATCTGGTCCAACCCCCCTGCATGAGCAGGCACACCTAGAGCAGGGGGCACAGAACCGCATCCAGGCAGGGTTTGAATGTCTCCAGGGAAGGAGACTCTACAACCTCTCTGGGCAGCCTGGGCCACTGCTCTGGCACCTGCACAGGAAAGAAGTTTTTCCTCATATTTAAATGGAACTTCCTGTGTTCCAACTTGTGCCCATTGCCCCTTGTCCTGTCATTGGGCACCACTGAAGAGAGTCCAGTCCCATCCTCCTGACACACACCTTTCAGATATTTATAGGTATTGATAAGATCCCCCCTCAGCCTTCTCTTCTCCAGGCTGAACAAACCCAGGTCTCTCAGCCTTTCCTCATAAGGGAGATTCTCCAGTTCCCTGACCATCTTGGTAGCTCTCTGCTGGTCTTGCTCCAGCAGTTCCCTGTCCTTCTTAAACTGGGAGGCCCAGAACTGGACACAGTACTCCAAATGCGGTCTCACTAAGGCAGAGTAGAGGGGCAGGATGACCTCCCTCGACCTGCTGGCCACACTCCTTTTAATACAGGCCAGGATACCACTGGCCTTCTTGGCCACAAGGGCCCAGTGCTGGCTCAGGGTCAGCTTGCTGCCCACCAGCACTCCCAGGTCCTTCTCAGAGGAGCCGCTTTCCAGCAGGTCAGCCCCCAACCTGTACTGCTGCCTGTCAACCTTGTTTTGATGTAATATTGATATAAAATTATTACATAATGAACAGTTACTGTGACTATATTTGCCATGTGTTCTATATATATTTGTCATGGAAAGGGTTTCTTTGGTCTGCAGGTGGTAAGTCTCTATGCTGGAATGTAGACATATTCCTGAGAAGATTGCTGAAGATTGCACTCTGACTTCCACATGCTTTGGATTTAGCCCTTAGTCTGCATTAGTTCCGTATGCTGGTGGGGATTACAACAGGAGGAGAGAATTATCACATTCCCACCTCCCCAGATGTCTTTCAGATTGTTCCTGTTTAGATGAGTTTGCAGCTTTACTTCAGCTGCAACAGACACCTGGGACAAAATCTAGACTTACTGGTGTTTTTCTTTTTCATTTTGATCAAAAATCAAAGCAGATGTTTTCTTCCTTGAATCACCAGATAAATTTCTTGGTATTCTACACATACAGCCTGTGCTGTAGCATGCTACAGCTGAACTGTGTTTCTTGGAAAGTAACTGTATCTGAAAGTATAAGAACATTTATCCAAAAACCCTGAAGTATTTTACTACAAGTCTGAAAGTTTAGCTAAGAAAACAGAGCAATGTGTACTGGGAGATGTTAGTGTTATGACTCCAGGATCTTTGACTCCAGAGGAGCAGAATGGTCTTATTTCAAGCTGTCTAAAGAGCAGCATTAGCACTGATTGCAGAACTAGCCTGGAGCCTTTTGCCCTTCCTTCCAGCTAAAAGAAAGTAGCAATACTACTGACTGGCAGTATCTACATAAACAAGACAAAGAAAACAATGGGTAAAATATTGCAAAATTATAGTAAAATGTTTTTCTTTCACAATGTATAGAGAGCTTGGTATGACAAAATGTTCTACATGCCAGACAAAGCAGATATAAGAGTTTCCATCTATGCCTTTTCATCCATTTGGCAACTTAGAAGTACAAAGCATTCAGCCCATTATGTGCTGAACAGGATAATAGGATAAATTTGCTTGTTGCAATCTGACTTCAAAGGTACCACCCACATAAAAAAAATATATCCCAAAATGTCTTTGAATCACCCATAATTGTGCAAAATTGATCTGATCTCTTGTGAATAACCTTTCCTGTGAATTTTCAATTGCTTCTTGCTTAGGGCAATGACACTGCAAGAAAGGTGTTTGTTTTACACACCACTTCTGCTCTTTGGGCCGGGTTGAGTATCAAGTGTGACCAGAAGAGTAGTATGTGAAACTTTTACGAAGTTCAGAAGGGATTCTGGTTTCATGACTGTATAAAGATTCAAGTCATTGTGTTTAACTGCGCTACACAAAACCCTAACACTGGTGAGGTATTTTGTAAAAGATTCATATTTTTGAGACTGAAAGAACATCAGCATTTTCAGATAACACTGTGTCAGTGGCATCACTGAGTACCTCACTGGTATGCAGTAGTAGCCACAGTATGTTCCTTAACCAGTCACAAAGATTTTAGAAGAGTTTATATAGCAAAATGTTAGTGAAAGGCCTGACAGTTTAAGTCAGTCAAGTCAGAGGAGACATTCCTTTTGCCTTCAAAAGACTACGGAGCAGAGCCATGAAGAACAAAAGTAGCAATAAGATAATTAAGCTCAGATGTGTGACAATCCTGGATTTGCTGCCATTCTTGCCACATATTGTTGTACAGTTCATACCATGTATGGTCTTGCAGGAAGAAAATAAGTCACATGCAATGAAGCAGAACGTGGGGAGAAAGCACTGAAGTATAGTCAGGCAGAAAGTCTACCAGGATCTACTAAGATCCACTGTCTTGAAGGGACAAATCCTGAATATTTTCAGAAAATTTTAATGCAAAAATATTCTGCCTAGATACTTGCATCATGCTTGTCACAGTTGAAATTGAAGTGACATAGTCTGTCCCTTGGAGAACTCTTTGAAACACGAGAGATTCAAACAGTGGGGCTCTTCCTAATGTTTCCTGCCTCCTAGTTGCAGGTTTTTTGTGCCTTTCTTCTTAGCTTCATGCATTTCCAGACCTTGCTACACAATGGTTCAATTCTAATAGGAGGAATGGTCATTGCTTTAGTCAAGTGTGCAGCTTGGTGATGAGGACATCCTTCAAGGCATCAATATGAAGGTTTGAACCACTTTCTCCTTTGGCTGAGGTATCATGAAAAAGTGGGCAACATATTGGTGCAGACATTTTTATGGAGGAGAAATTATGTAATTTTACATATGTGTTACTGTTGCATCTTAAAAAATTCCTTTAAAAAATAATGCTGTAATGCAGTGTGCTTTACTGTATTAGCTGAATACACATATAACCTCTAAAAGGCAAGCAAAAACCATCAGACTTCAGACATTTTTAGTATAGAAATATTGCACATAACCAAAATCTGTATATCTCTTTACTAAGTAGTAACATACAATGCCTACTTCAAATATAAATAACAAGAATATAACAAGATGAGGCTCTGTGGTGTGATAGCAGATAAGATTGCAGTTGCATCTGATACTGGTGTTCTCTGAACTATTTCAGGATAACTTACAGAAGAGGCAGGTTTTATCATCATGAATTACATTCATTATGATAAAGCTCTCTCACTCACTCTTGAAAGACAAGACAATTATATGTATGTGGGTTTTTTGGCCACAAAGAGGTTTGGGTCAACTTATGTTCTTCAGTAGTCAAGGAACACTTCTTAACTGCTTTCAGCATATTGTTGTTTCTGAGAAGCTGAGGAGAACTGTATGTATTCTGAAGATGCTCAGTAGCTCCAGTTCAAGTTACCTGGCAAGAGCTAGAAGGAAAAGGTCTCAAAAGAAAAATGTGGTAGTTTGGGAAGGACTGAATCTTCTGGATACAGTCATTGTAAAATTGCTAGGATAGTTAGACATATAACTGCTTCTTGAACTGCCAAATTTTGTTGATTATAAATAGCTTTTTGTGGAGATAAACATTTAAGAAGATACAGAGTCTTCTTGTAGAGGAAAAACATGAAAACCACTAAATTTATCCTGATAACTGTCCAAATTTCTGTTTTGTGGACATACATGTATTTAGGCAGTGTAAAGATTAGCTGAAAGTTGGTAATGAAGTATTCTTTCATGAGAGAAAAAATCCGTAAACATTTGATATCAGTATTGATGTGAGAATTTTTCTGTGTGGCTTACACAATCAGGTGTTTCATAACTATACAGAGACATATTAGCAACTCATTCACTGCTATTATTTGGTCTGCTGCACTGAACTGAGCCCAAGTATCTGTGATGTGAAAGTGTTTGAAATATATTCAGTTTCTTTTTTCTCTTAGATAGCATTACTATTTAATAACTTATCATAATGTATATTTACACACATTCACACACACAGGCCTTTTTTCCTTCCTTTCAAGAGACCACATGAAAAGGTAGCAGACAAAGATCTTACGAACTCCTTCAAGGATGCTTCAGGGGTAGTTTGTGTTGCATTTTGTGCAGTATTCTGTCAAGGTGATTTCTATGGTAACCTCTATTTACATTCTTTCAAATGATGGTAAATTCTGACACATTCCATTAAATATTGATAGCAGTGTTTCATCTGCTCCAAACCCACATGGGAATATTTAATTTTATCTACTGTCTGAGACTATTCTCTTGTGGTATCAAAGCAGCAAGCTTTTTACAGTTAAAATGTTAATTAGATTTTTATAACCATTTTTATCGTTCTGCTCTTCATCTAGATTGCTCCAAACATGTTTATTTACAGTTCCAAAATGCTTCCATTAATATTCCACATCTTCTTACTCAGAGATTAGCTTAATAGCAAACCTCAAAAATGTACTTAAAGGCTTGTGAAACACCTTCAGAATCATAATGTTGCAAAATTTTTTGGCTAATGGCCAAGTGATTTGTAAGATCAGCTTTTAAGGAACAAAGGCAAGCCTGAAAGAGCAAACATCATAATGAGTTTCAAAATTGCATTGGTTTCTGAAACATAAAACAATACTGAAACTGTTTATATAAAGGATTTTTTTTTATTGGTGAGGTGGGTTGAGGTAAAGAAAGATAAGAAAACTAGGGTATAGGTAGCACAGTTTTATTTTCATGAGTGGCACATGAAATATCTCCAAAGAATTAAAAAAAAATGCTCTGGAAAAATAACCTTCCATCACACTAAGGATTATGTGTTCATTTTATATAAAACACCAGTTGGGGATCTGGCTGATGACTGTTTTCTTATGAAGAAATTAGCAAACATGAATTTGTGGCAGAGGCTAGGGCTCTGAACCGCTACTGTTTTATGTTTTGCATTGCTGCTTACACGTTTGAATAGTAAATACACACTGGATTTAAAGCACCGCTAAGTAAAGAGGACACCACTGATGCTCACTAGCATGTAGCTGAAAAAAGTGTCAGCATCTGAACAAGTGGTAACAACAGAAGTTTAAATTACAATGACCTTTTCTTACTTGATCTGGTGGCCTACAGGTGGAAAATGCTGCACATGAATGTGGAACCTCTGACCTATTTTGCACTTTTGGGTAGGTTCTGTGTAGAAATGTAATTACAAGAGATACTTTGAGAAAATTGGAGCTAATATCAGGGATTTCTGGATTCCATTAAGTCTTGGAAGTTAGAAATCCTCATGCTGAGACAGAAAATTGAAAATGTTTTGATACAAAGATCAGCTATACATGATTCTAGTATGTGAAACTGCAATTCTTTTAACCTGTTTACTTCTTGCATACCTGACCGCCAATCATCTCAACTACAGATATACAGCTAGTAGGAATTAGTCTGTTTGTAGATCTCATACAACACAATGCAATGCAGTGGTCATATAAGATCTGCATTGTTGCTAAGAATTATCAAGCTCTATCTAACCAGTTTAAGCCATGTTATACTCCCCCCCGCCCCTTTTTTCTTTTTCCTAAAGAACACCTCCCTAGAGAGATCAATTGGGAATCTATTAAAAAATCAATGGTGTGATATTACAACCTTATACTATGTATTTAGAAAAATCCTTGGAAGTTGTGAAATGCTGTAACCTGTTCTCTCTGGAGTCTTGAGGCTACTTTCAGTGCTCTTTTAATGAAATTAATCCCACTGTAGTTGTTGGATTTATGATAGTGCATAACTACTGAGAGCAAGGATAGAATTAGACTTGCTGAATTACAGGGCTGTGCAAATTGATTACCACCCGAAATATTAGGAGCCATATGAGGATACTAGAAAGGGCAGAAAAAATGCCTAGCAAGAAGAGGGTCAACCAGCCAGTTGTTCTGTAATGGAGCTGACACTTGCACCATCCTAAATGCCATCGTAATTACTCTTACAGGGCTACCACTAGTCACCAGTCACTTGTTCAGAGGCCAGACCAGTAGTGGGTGGCTACATAGTCTGCTTTCTTGCAGGATTAAAGGTACAGTGAGGAAAAGGAAGGAGAGGGGAAGGGATGGATAGCACTGCAAATAATGCAAATGGTCCTCTTACCCCTCTGTTTCCTGGGAAGCACAGAGACAAATGCCTGACCTGGTGGCTTATTGTCTCTGGCATAGTGAGAGCTCCTCAGGCATCTACAACACAGACAAAGCAAGAGTGCCTGGCTGTCCCTGCTTCCAAGACAGATTAGGGACAATATAAAGGAAAAGTGGGGACATAAAGGGGGGTGGCATGGGGGTGGGGGAAAAGAAGTAGAGAAAGGAAAGGTGGGAAACCTAGAGGTGGAAAGACATAATAGGAAAAGAAGGAAAAGACAAAATATTGATACAGGTCTGGGTTGGTAAAGTTGATTAATGCAAACGAAGTGGCATGTTTCCAGAGTGAATTCAGGTTAAGTACTGTTAAGCACTACAGCAAGGCACAGAATCAGATCTCATAAGCCCTGTGGTCTGGAGCCAGTCAAATGCTATGGCTGCACGCTCCTGTAATCATGGGGAAAGTAATGCAGAAAATGCTTTTGAATTATGCTGCATATTCTGTGAGGGTTATTGCTTTAGGAAGAGCACCAAACTCAGGATAATTGCATTCTATACAGAGTTCAAGCAAATAACCTGTGCACTGTAGAGCATAACAGAGAGTGCTGAAGCTCTTAGCAGGAGCAAGCGTGGTCCAGCAGAACCAGGGCTGTGCTGAATGATGTAGCCTGGAAGATGAAGGAGCACATGGGAGATCTGCTTGAGTTCAGTTCTGATGTGCTACACTGATGCAGAGTAATACTATCTTGCTCAGTAGTCATGAGTTTGTGCTTTGTCACAGAGTTGACTCAGGGCGTGTAACCTTAGGCCCAATGCTAAAGGCTATATATAAGACTAAACACAAATCAGAGCAGATCATATTTGGACAATGCTGCACCTGCATTGATAAAATCCAGTGGATCTGAGCTGGATCTGTATTGCTTACCTCTATGGTTATATTTTTCACTTGCTGTTCACTAAATGGCACCGGTGCTCTGAGAGGTGGTCACCCAGCTGGACAAGGCATACTATTTGGCTAACCAGCCAAAATGATAAAGGTGCTTTGCATATTATATCCAGTCTTCAGTTCTTTAGTTAGTTATTCCTCATGTAACTTATTGATAACTGTTATATACTGAACAACCATTTTTGTCATGGATAAATTACACTATCCTAGAACCAACCATAACCTTTTGAAGCCATTAACAAAAATACCAGTAGCTTCAACAGAGATGGAATTTACATATTGTCTTTTCAAAACAAAAGGAAACTTGTTTAAAAGCTATACTCCTACAAGTCCAAAGGGCCTTGGCACATTATTATTCAGAACTATAGTGAATATAAATAAATCGATATTTTATATGTATTTGTTTTATAATTGAGACATGAAATGTAGTGGCTCTGTAAAATCACATCCCATTGGCAGGCATAAACAACATTGTGTTCTGGGATTTTGAAAAAAATTTCAATGAAATCAGAGTAAAAAGCTACTATATATTTAATCTAAAACTTCAGAAGCCATATTTTTCTAGCATGTAATTCTAGAGTTAAACTATCAATACTTTGCTTACTTCCATCGTCAGTGTCCTTTTAATTTACAGAGTGTGACTCTATAGGGTGGGGACCATTTCTTTCACTATGTACTGAAGAAGATGAACATGACAGTGTTCTAGGCAGCTACAAAACAGTGGATCATTTTTGGGCTGAATCCTTGCAAAAGTGGTGGAGCTCTGATCCTCACAATAAGTCTTTCAGTGTGGTAACTGAACGAACATAAGCTATGCTGGTTGTACAAGTACAGAGTTGGAGTATGTACCAGACTGCAAGCTGGTGTGACAATTCCATCTGCTCTGGGTTTACCTCCAAAAGCCATATAAGGACAAGACATATAACACATATTATCTCTTTTTCACAGAAGGAAAACCTGAATATGAGAGCCATAGGAAAGACACAGAAAATTCAGCCACGTTTCTACAAAGGAACCAGTACTCCAGGGTTTCTCTGTTTAGACAAAGCCAAAGATGACTCAAGATTTGGCTTTGAAATCAAGCATATTTGTGCATGCGTGCACCTGTATGCCTGTAATGAGTAGGTTCCTCCAACATACACATACCAGTATACAAATTACTGTGTGCTTGCTAGCCTGATCATGACACCTATTCCTCTGCACACACATGCTGGTTGTGGAGTCTCCTTCCCTGGAGACTTTCAAACCCCGCCTGGATGCGGTCCTGTGCCCCCTGCTCTAGGTGTGCCTGCTCATGCAGGGGGGTTGGACCAGATGATCTCTGGAGGTCGCTTCCAACCTCTACCATTCTGTGATTCTGTGATTCTGTGATTCTATTCCTCTGAAACACTGCAGTGATTCCAAGGCCTGACCTAATACCATCTGTCTCACTGCCTCCTATTCTTGTCACTTTGAGGAACTTCCTTTCCTGGGCCAATCTGCTGCATAAATTTTTCAGACCTGGTTTCAGTTATGTTCATACACAGCAAAAGCCCAGCTTAATTCAATTCTATAGACATAAGTGCTCAGTGGACTTCAGACACTATGGGGTCTCTGAGGCATCCCGATGAGACTTCTATCTACAGCATGCAATTAAGGAAGACTCACATTGCCCTGGCTGGAGGCTAGGCAGGTTCCCCTATAATGCCTAAAATCATAGAATCATAGAATGTCCTGAGGGATCCACAAGGATCACCAACTCCAACTCCTGTCCCTGCACAGGACAACCCCAAATTCACACCATATCTCTGAGGGCATTGTCCAAGTATTTCTTGAATATTGTCAGGCTTGGTGCCGTGACTGCCTCCCTGGGGAGCCTGTTCCAGTGCTCCACCACCCTCTGGGGGAAGAACCTTTTCCTAATATCCAACCTAACCCTCCCCTGGCACATCTTCCTGCCATAACCTTGGGCCCTATCATTGGTCATCAGAGAGA
>VZTV01084249.1:0-14124 GCA_013400875.1 Anhinga rufa | reverse complement strand
AAAAAAAAAAAAAGGCACAGCTTTTGAATCAACAGAAAAATGTTCCAGAAAAACCTTGGGGAAAAATATGGAAGAAAAGAAGACAAGAAACAATTAGAAGTGTAGAATGCTGAGAACCAATTTTAACAGCACCAGAATCAAGTCCCAAACTCAGAACTTTAAGAAGCCTCATTATGCCAGTGTAAATTCTCACACAGACTGCAGGACACCCATTCAGGATAGTAAATATATAAATTACACATTGGCTGACACAAAGAATATTGTGAAAGCCAAAAAGAATGAAGTCAGTAGAACAATTCAATACAAGAGGTGAGGGTTCAAAGAAACGAAAGAAAGAGCTTCAAAAGATGTCTAAGGACCTCATGTCTTGATAAACACGAAAATACTGCGTTGAATTGAGATTCTCCCCTTCCCCCTCTTCATCCAGAAAAAGCCCCTATCCTTTTTTTTTTGTGTACCAACAGATAAGGAACCAGCAAGACTCTTTAGTATTTGGATTGTCAATCAGTCCAAGAGAAGAAAAAAGAAAAGAAAACGCTAGAATCTAGCCACTTTATAAAGGGTCAAGCTATGATAGAACACTGAGTATTAATTCATGCTCTTTCCATAACAGAACAAGTTTCACCTACCTTTTCTCCTTTCTCTCCTTGAAAGCCTAATCCCATGTTACCCTAAGAGAGAAAGAAACCCAATGATGGATGATTAAAACAACAGCATCACGGTCATCTAGGTACACAGCACTGTTTAAAAAGCCAACAATCAAGTGTAGAAAGAAGACAGGAAAGGTAGGTACTTACTTTTGGACCTGGTGGCCCAGGGGGACCCATTGGACCCTAAATGTGAACAAGATCAAGATTTTATTTCTTTTTACTTAATTAGGGTGCACACAATTGGAGCAGTGCTGGGATCTGCAGTGGTACCTGAACTTTCATCTCTTGACCCCAAAGCAAAAGTAACTGATACACATGATCTTCAAGCCTTCATATCTATGATAGACAGCATAGCCCTTTGGTACTGTGGTTAATTAAGAGCAAACTTCAGTTTAAAAGCAACAAACATGTAATTCGTTTTTACCTCTGTCTAATGGAATCTCTGTTGTAGTATCTTGAAAAAGCAACTTTTCAGCATATTTCATGATGACAAAGGCTCCAAACATGCAGAGGTCAGCATATTCCCTCTAGTCCCAAGATGAGGGAGTGCTCAGAAAAGTGTAATGTAGTGTTTGTAGGCAGCACTCTAGGGCTTTGCTGGAACCCTCATTCATGATTGCTGCTCTGAATGCTGCTCCACAGAGGAACCTTCACTTTTGTGACTAGCTAAAACTATCTAAGTTCAAGTATTTTATGCCTGAAGTCAGCTGTTCTCAGTCCTTTTAGATGCACGCAGACTTTTGCTCATTGTCATGACACAAATACAGACAAGGAGGGAAAACTGCCAACATTTTGAACTGTTCTATCAACAAGTGCAACAGTTGAGGTCTCTTACCTGCAAACCTGGTAACCCTATAGGGCCTGCAGAGCCTATTGGACCTGGAAGACCTTTTGGGCCCTATAAGAAGAACGTAGGACAAATATAGAATGTGTAGCACTTACCCCATCAAACCCCAACCAAAGAGAAAGTGAGTCTCAGGAAACAGTAAGTAATATCCCCTAATTAAGTATGCCAATTTAAACACTGTAACAATCCATTTCATATTATTAGATATATTTTGAAAATTGAAGGTACAGAGTTCAATGGTAGAAGGGAGTTTGATTTAAAAAAGGAAAAACTGAACAGATAGTAGCAAAAATCTGACTTCCTCTACCATAATGTGGATCCACTCGTACCATTACAAAGCTGGAATTGCTCATGCTACTGGTATCGCACATGTAAATACATGACACACTAATTTGAAAAGTGTTCTTGAGAACCAATACAAGAAAAATTTCCTACTTAATATTCTTTAAAATCATTATTCCCCAAATTAAATAACTTACAGAAATTCCATCCAATCCAGGAAGACCATTTTCTCCCTGAAAAATATAAATGCGTAAGTAAAAATTACACTATGTTATTGCAACAAACTATAAGGAACATTAAGTTTTGTATAAATAGAAATATTTGCTGTTAGTTAACATTAGATCAAGTGTAAATGGGAAAATATTTTGACACCTGTGCTTTCATGTTTAAATAGGGTAATGGAAAGATTCCATAGTGCCGGAGAGATTACAGCCATTTTATTTATGGGTAACAAGAGAAACTAAAGTGGCATGAAAAAAAATTTGTATTAATTGTAAAAACACTGAAAAATACACTATAAAAACTTTCATGACAAAATCATGTAAAAGCATGTCATTATTATATAAAATTATCTGCATTTCCAAAAAACTCTAAAGTAAATTAATAAAGATCTGTTTAACTTTTACCAACTTATGAGTGTATATAATGTGGGTAGAATTTTAGAAAAAATCTTCATTTTGACCAATAAAGTCAATGTGAGGGGCCTTACATGACAGAATAAATTTCTTAATATTTTTAATATTTAATGAAGCATAAAGCTACTAAATATTGTTGAATTCAGTACCACAAGAGGTACTGAATCCTTTGTAGATTTATTCCAAGCCTAGTACTTCTGGCAAAAATCAAAACCACGGTAAGCTGGTGAGTGTTTGTTTCAAGGCAACAAAGAACCAAATCTTTTACTTGAGTTTATTCAAGACCCTTTTCACTGTTCTGAACATTAAACTGAAACAGTCTATCCATAGTTTGTATTGTTTGTACAGGAAATAAAATTACAGACTTGATACAGACATTTCAGGGTGAGGTCCTTATTAAATAGAGTAAATCCTGACTTCACAGCAGCAAAGGATAGAATGCTGTGAGTGGCATATGATATTCATGTATTTAAACTGAGAATGTGACTGATTACTTAGTAGTACCTCCCAGCACAAAAACCACCGGGAGGCATCTGGGATCTCACAGTAGAAATCTTAACATGCATTTGTGAGATGTCAGCTACAGGAAAGTTCTGAGTGTAGGTAAAGGGCCCCTCCTTTGCTACATCTGTATCTAGAAACACATATGCTACCTCATATAAGTCAGGATAAGCTTACAAGAAATTCCTCACATCTGTGGTTTGACACCACAAATGAATGGCACCAGCTCTCCAGAGACAAGTGAAGGACCAGTAACCACACTGAACAGTAACAGGATGAGCAATGTCCCGGCATCCCAGTATGGGGTGAACAAAATCTCTGCAAAGACCAAGCAATTCCAAGATCGGAAAGTATTCTGTGCTGTCATTAATGAAGTTATTATAAGGCCTTTTTCACAGCTCTGCATTCAGACATACCCAGGATACATCAAGAGCAACCCAACCTGCAGCATCAGCCCTGCAACCTGTAGGACATCAGTGTTTCTTGTACTGTATTTTCTCCTGTGGGATGACAAGTCTTACCTTCACTCCTTTAAGACTGGCTTGAGCAAAAATGGGTTCTCCTTTAAGGCCTTTTGGGCCAGGATGACCCTGATTAAAAAAAAAAAGTAAAAAATAATTTTCTGGAAAAAACACTGATTTAGTTTTGAAAGAAGTAACAGTCAGCACAAGTCAGAACAAGGCAAACTCCTGGCCCCAGTAAACTGCAAAAGTACTACTGCAGCTTTGTCAAAGAAGCTGTGGTATTATGAGAACTTCAGACTTCCTGCAGCTTTAGAAAAACAAGGTTCTGCAAACATTTTCTCTGGTATTTTCCTGTTTATATTAGAATTCACTTTTATTTTAGACCTTCAACAACTTTTAAGATTCTATTTGAATTTGTTTGACATGGTGGAACCCTCCTGTTCATACACATATCAATGCCATCCAGAGGGACCTTGACAGGCTGGAGAGGTGGGCCTCCGCGAACCTCATGAGGTTCAACAAAGCCAAGTGCAAGGTCCTGCACCTGGGTCGGGGCAATCCCAAACATAGATTCAGGCTGGGTGATGAGTGGATTGAAAGCAGCCCTGTGGAGAAGGACTTGGGGGTACTGCTGGATGAAAAACTTAGTATGAGCCGTCAGTGTGTGCTCACAGCCCAGAAAGCCAGCCGTGCCCTGGGCTGCATCCCCAGCAGCGTGGGCAGCAGGGCGAGGGAGGGGATTCTGCCCCTCTGCCCCGCTCTGGTGAGACCCCACCTGCAGTGCTGCGTCCAGCTCTGGAGCCCCCAGCACAGACAGGACATGGACCTGCTGGAGCGGGTCCAGAGGAGGCCACGAGGATGATCAGGGGGCTGGAGCACCTCTCCTATCAAGACATGCTGGGAGAGTTGGGGTTGTTCAGCCTGGAGAAGAGAAGGCTGTGGGGAGACCTTATAGCAGCCTCCCAGTACTTAAAGGGGGCCTACAGCAAAGACGGGGAGGAACTCTTTATCAGTGCAGTGAAAGTACAAAGGGTAATGGTTTTAAACTGAAAGAGGGTACATTTAGATCAGATATTGGGAAGAAATTCTTTATTGTGAGGGTGGTGAGGCACTAGAAGAGGTTGCCCAGGGAAGTTACAATGCCCCCTCCCTGGAAGTGTTCAAGGCCAGGTTGGATGGGGCTTTGAGCAACCTGGTCTAGTGGAAGGTGTCCCTGCCCATGGCCGGGGGGTTGGAACTAGGTGATCTGTAAGGTCCCTTCCAACCCAAACCATTCTATGATTCTATCTCTTGTTCTACAATGTAAATCACTGAATTTTGTTTAGAATCAATGACAGAAAAAACTGGTAGACCCCATGAATCTTCTGAAAAAGCTCCCACTAGAATTCTAGATTTACTCCATTTATTTTAATCTTGATCATCCTATCCAATTTATCTGAGGTGATTTAATTTAATTGCCAACTTAATTTGAGAGGGGTTGGCTGATCCAAGCAGCTTTCCTTGCCAAAAATGTAATCCTACAAGCATTACAAAATAGAAATTTGAGCAGCAGGTATGAGTAAATCAGTTACTTTAGAAAGTAGTACTTTAATTTGATCTCATTGCTTCAGTATTTTTCAACATCATATGAATTTCAAGTCTGGATGACATGTAAAGATGTCTTAGCACAGTTTAGAAATGCTGAAACAAATTACATTTACATCCGCCAGCTGTATTTACTTCCTCTTCTTCATATACATGTGCAAAGGAGTTCCATTACACGTATGATTAGTCACACGGCCTGTGTTTGTAAGATCGGGCTTCAAATGTGAACAAATATGCAATATTTGTCAAATATTTTAATATTAAATCAAATATTTTTTGCTTACACTTCAAATATAACCACATACTTTTATAAAAGACTATAATTCCCCAAAGCATCTAAGAGTGGAGTTCTTATAACTAATCCTCCCCACTTAAAACAGAGTTTAGAGTGTGACCCAGCTGCCTTCACTTTCTCTACAGTCAATGCAGAAAAATGGGTATCTCCAAAGACAATTAATCCTGAAAGGTAGAAGGGGAGAAGTGTTCTGGTAAGTACCACTCCCTGTAAGAGAGGAGTCCAGGTGAATAGATCAGCACCTAACTTTAAGGTGTCCAGTGCAGGCTAGATAAAACTCCAACCTCGTAGAAAAGCGTTTTCAAAAGTAAAACACATACCCTGGCAGGTAAATCCTATTGACAGTCAGTGAGACTGAAGCTTTTGGCTATCTTAAGACCTGAAGGAAGGTGTCCAATATTTGATGCATAGACCTGAACGTGTGATAACATCCTTTCCTGAATCAGCATCCACTAACTTGAAAAGGGCCAGGTGGAAGATGTTTTGACACTTCGTGGTTCTTAAACATGGTTCTTAAAAATTTTACCATGTTTTCTTCTGAGTTAGCTTGAATACTGCCAGTGACAATGGTATAACTTGGTATGGGAGCATACTGAATTCACAGGATCTTCATTTTATCCTCTGAGTGGAATTTCAATAAGAAAATGATACTAAGCTCTAACAATGTTAATAAACTAGGGTTATTAGGGTTCTTCCTAAGTACTTGGGAGCTACTTTTCCAATAATGGCATGAAAAGCAAATCCTGGCCTAGTGACTACCAAACACTATATTTGAGTTGGGACGTACAGGCGGCCCAGGTAGGCCAGGAAACCCATCTGATCCAGGAACGCCAGGACTCCCAGTGGTACCATTGCAGCCATCAAGGCCAGGCAGACCTCTAGGTCCAGATTGCCCAGGGTGACCCTGTGTAGAGGGGAAAAAGAGACAATAACTGTCAGGATGCATTATTTTATTAGTAATACTGTCCACAGAAAACTGATATCTTCCAAATGGCAACACAAAAGAAATGCACAACTCCCACTCAATTTCAGTGTATGACAGACTGCAACAGAACTAGCTTCTTCAGCCAGCATTGTTTATCCTCCCCAAAGCTTAAATCCTAGAACATTGGCTGCATTCATTTAATTACCTTTTTTTCCAAGGGATAATTTTCTGAAGTACATAACTTGTGCATGAGTAGGTCCCAAAAGGGCAATACTCATCCCACATCAGTCTGAAATATATGGCATATAACACAGTGTAAAACAGCACGCAGGGGTGCACCTGACACCAGGAATGGAAGTTGCTCATGTGAAAACAAGGGCAGAGGCAGACTCAACAATACTGAGCATTTATAATTCCAATCTGCTTAAAGTTTCAGGGACTTCTCTTCCTCTCCAGTGTGGATTCTTTCCTTTAATAGTTCAACAGATGTTACAGCTCCAGCAACAGGCCATTCAAGCAAAACAGCTTTTCTTGTTATATTACACTTAAAACCTTAGGCAAAGCAATTGGGGAAAAGACCTAATTAAACTAACAGCATTTAAAAGAAAGTATTTTTAATGGTCAATTATTAATCAAGCAGAGTAGAATACGATTGTACCTAATTCTATTTCACACCTCTTTTGGCCTGGTATAGCTCTATTAATTTGACTGGAGTTTACTCAGCATGGCACTGGTGCAAAGGAGATCAAAGTTTGAGACCTTCGTTACTTCTTCAGTGTAGGCAAAACACAGAAAGGCAGAACTTCTGTGTCAGTCACACTACCCAGGTTTCAAGCAGCTCCTTATTCTATCCTCCTTTTCAGAGAAATGAGTTCTGTGGCACTCAAATACAGTGTTTTATGGCAGGAAGAAAAATGAAGCTTAGGGAGATAGTATCAGTAACTGAGAGTGCTCTCACTCCCCTCTGTACACGCTGATCTTGACTCATCCCAAAAGTACTTTTGTTTGATCCCAAAGATTCATCCTTAAGATATGGCATTAAACAAGTTATGACTCACACTAGGAAAGTAAAAAAATAAACATGGATAAAATGGAGATAAAGCAGAACATTAACAATCCTTCATGCCTGACACTTAAAACAAAACACATTTGTGTTGCTAAAGGTCTTCCCAGTCCAAGCCAATAGCATATGCTCTGACCAAACTCAGTGAGAACTTTGCAGTAATGTAAAGCCTTTTATCTAAGGATCTTAAAACGCCTTGCAAAAATGTGGGAATGCTATAATCTTCATTTTACGGATGAGAAGCTGGGGGCACACAGTAGCAGAGTGACTTTCCCAAGGATGCAGAGCAACTTAGGCCAAGATTATGTAAATACTCAAGCTGATCACTGGTCTCAGCTGCTGCTGCCAGGAGGGCCATTGCACACTCCTGCTTACTCACACCTACCTCTTCCCTGTGCTGGCATAAGCACAGGCAGAATAGGCGAGTCGGAGCAGGAATCCAACACAGCAGAGAAATAACTGTTCTGTTTCTTAATGGGGTTAATTTTCAGCCAGATGAGTTCCTTGGTCCAGCTCACTTGTCAACTGCATTGCAATTTGTGCCAACAAAATGGAGAGAAGCGGAGAGAGGCCAGATCTACTCTCTGTCAGTCAATAAGGTGCAAACTGAATGAACGTAGCGTGTCTCCACTACAGGATCAAGGCAGCTCACCCAGACAAGTATAAATTTGAGATTAAACAAGGCCTCAGGACATGGAATTAAGTCATCCCAAAGGATTACCATCAGACACCACTGCGTACATAGTACCAGTTGCCCCAATGACTAGTTTGTTTGTCAAAACACCCACATGTGGTGTGCAAGCAGGGACTTGCCGGGCCCTGGTAATGCGACAGGAGAAGGCTTAAGCACCAATTCATTGCCACTTATGTTTGTCTCTTAGAAATTTTTTCATTTGGTTCCCAAAGCTGGAACAAATCAGTGGCAACCCACCCTCCTCCATCCACATGGGATGTCATAGCCAAGAGCGGCAAATCTCTGACAGGACAGGCTGTGACTGCAGAGGGAGGCCAGAGTGGTCAACATCTACCAGGTCTTTCACTTTGTTCACAGCATCAACAAAACCAGAAGCTACGTGGGATGAGTGCACATGTATCCGGTTACAACATAAGGTGACCAGGTGCAGGGTTTAGTGAAGCTGAACAGCCGACATCTGCCCCTCGGAGCGAGGCGATGGCGAGCCAAGCTGCTAAGCCTTTAGTGCTGGCCAAGAGCCAGCCCATGGCAGGCAGCTGACCGGTGGCCTCATGTCTTGGGAAACGCTTTGGGTGAGATCTAACTCTTGGACCAACACAGTCTGTAAGTGACCCAAAGGATTTCAGTATCCTCTTAATATGTGAGAAGGGCTCACAAAGAGAGGACATAAAGTATGCTGACCACTGTGATTTCTTATTTGTGTTAAATAAATCTGTGGCCCTGTCACTCAACCCCATGGCATCCATGTCTGTGGTTCTGAGCCAAAGCATGACAGAGACTGACACACATGCAAACACATACACATGCTGCCTCTTTTGCTTTAGGAAAAAAATCCACAGAATTTATTACTTTCAGCTAATCTGCTATCAGAGTTCACAATGTTTTAAGAACCTTACCTGAGGAGATACTGAGCACCCACAACTGACTTCCTTGAGAGTTGTAAAGTTCTGTCTTGAATGAACCTTTTCCCCAAGGATTTAAAATAGTGATTTAAAGAGCTGCTTTGATCTGAAAAATGGTGGTTAATAGTTTCACTGCTCCCACTACCTTAATTCCTGTTTTGGGAGATACACCAGTTCAGCACAAGCACCTCAACAGACTAAGGCAGAAGACCTTTACAGGCTTTACTTATACATGGCAGGGTGACTAGTTTACAGACCTGAGTTAAAACACAAGCTGGAGAGATCAGTTGTGCTCTCTGTTCGAACAAAAGGAGACATTCCCTGTGAGACAGATAAGGAAGCTTGAACTGTTCATCTAGGCCCTTCCTTTATCTGACTCTTGCTCATACACTGACACTGTGATACCAAGGGGCCTCCTTTCGAAATCAAACAGCACAAAGGTGATCCCAACAGGAGAGCTCAACAAATATTTAAAACCAGGGAAACAGATGCAATTAAGGGTGAACACAAAACTAACTGAATAAGCAGTTTCATTAATTGCTACAGCAAAGTGGCCTTTTTACAGCCATTGCCAAGCGCTTGCGTTTCCTCTAGGAGGGTCACAAAATAGAGAACTTTGCCTCTCCATGTAGCTCGAGCTTTCATGGTACAGACAAGGGCTCACTTCTCACAGAAATATTTCCATCTAGAACTCCTTGGACAGTTCATGAAAAGCTACATAAATCTCCCAGCACCAGTTCCAGCCTTTGCCAGAGGCATCCTTGAATCTTGTCCTATAGGAAAAAATAAACTTCCTGAGCAGGGCTAAGGATTTGAGGGTTTCTGCTACAGTGTGACACGAAAGGCTAGCAATAAACACATGTAGCTGCTGTATTTACTAGGTTAAAGGGATTAGTCAGGCCAGCTGCAACAACATGATTTACTTGCAACCAGCATTCCTCAACGGAACTCTGTGGAACACCACTTCCCTTAATGTCAATAGTGGGATTCCCCTCTGAATCACAGCCTTGCGGTCCTTTGGCCATGACTAAAATATACCTGCCCACGCTAACATACCTGCATACTACAAAGAATCTCTCTTCATATTAATTCTTGTGCAGAGATAACAACGTATTTTTACTTCTCTCTTACATGTATCAGCACACACATGCTCTCTCTCCTTTGTTCTGCATTTCACACATCCATGTGATGCGCATATGTTCGTATACATTTCACAACAAACCTAAGCTACTCCTTATTCTGAAATGCAACTGGCAAAAGTATAAATATTCTTCTCAAGCAGTGGTGGCTGCTTTTTTCACCCTAGATTGGAAGCATTTATCTCAATGGCTAGAATGTAAATAGTGTGAACTAGTTTCCCTTCCCCCTTTTTCTGTCCTGCCGTTCTGGCACAGAAGAGCCACAGTGGTGAGCACTTTGCTGTTTGTGAACAGCAAAATCTGCCTCTTTCCCATTCGCCCATCTGCAGAATTCTATAAAGCAGACAGAGTAGATCTGCATATACTGGAGGCTTTGAATCCTCTCATCTACCTCCCCTACTCTCTCCTTGGAATGCCTGTCACTGCCAACTACCTGGCAATGGCTGTTGCTGTATCTCTGCCTCCCCTCATTGGGAATCCCCTTTCTCCAGAGCCTCATCTGAAAAAATACCCTGAGAACAGCATGTTCCCACAGTGTGTTCAATTAAATTAAGTATTTTGGAAACAGCTTGTTCTTTTCAGAGCTAGAGAGTTGGCTGGTGGGAAAAGAAGAAAATAGCATCAAGGGAGTAGAGCAGGAGAGAAAACAGGCAAGAATGAGCAGAGGGGGAGAGAAGGACAAGGGCTAGGAAGGAACTGGAATCAAGCAAGCTCATTTACAGGGCCAACTGTGCATTCTCAGCCAATCTATCAAAACAACTCAGTTTTTGATAGGAAATAAGAAAACAGAGCTCAACTGTTGGAGCTCTCGGCCAGCTGAGGAAGTAGGGAAGATGAGAAAGAGCATGAGTATAGTCTGAAGACACAAGGATACAAAAGATGGAAAAATGTCATCAAGAAAGGAAAAAAAATTCTAATTCCAGAAGGAGAAAGCAGGATGGCCTAAATAGCGTAGAGAGAGCAAGGAAGTTTGGGGCAACTTCTAAAGCTGGCTCAGCTAAATTTCCCCTGAGGTAAAGTGTCTGTAAGACATCTCTACAAAAATAACTGGGGAAGACCAAAGCAAAAGAAAGTTGGTCAAAACACTCTAGGCACATAATTTTTTGTGTAGTAAAGGAAACAACTGTCACTAGAATGTTAAAGTTCTAAAGAATGAATGACACAAACAAAAAAATTCCTGATGGTCCAGGAAAGTGGTTACCTAACCCAGTCACCTGGAAAACGCAGCAATTATCTCTTTCCTGTCTTAGGTTTCTGAAAGGCTCAGATCTAAACCAGAACTAGCACCTAGTGGAGAAGCAAGCATTTTCTGGAGGGCCCCAGCTCTAATCACTGTTTTCCTTCACATCACAACAAAAGAAGATTGAAGGAGGCCTGATAACAGTTATCACATACAAGAAGGCTACTACAAAGTAAAAGGGAACAATTGGCTCTCTGTATCCATGATGAGTAAGATGAGAACAAAGAGGTTTAAACTGCAGAAAGAAAGACTGAAGTTAGGCATTAGCAAAGCTTTTCTAACATAGAAGTTAAGGTCTCCATCATTACAAGGTTTTAAGAATTGGTTAGGAAACACACTAAAAATGGCGTGAAGCACAGCTGATCACAGCTGTTTGACTGCCTGAGGTCCCTTTCAATTCCGTAAGTCTATGATTTGATGATTCAGTGTTTTCTAGACAGGATGCTGAGAGAACATAGTGCTGAAAGAAAAGCTTATCAATGATGCAGTGGATCCCCATGTAACTCAGGCTCAATTCCTGATATGTATCAACTTCCCATCACCCTGCAGTAGGAACCAAACCTCTTACAAAACAGTGTGGGATCACCAGGCAGACTAACAAATACTGCCATTTCCCTCCAGAGAGAAGGAAGCATTTACAAGATACACTATGCATATGCTAGGGCAGTCTCATTGTGCTTGTGTGCTTTTGGTTGTGACTAACATTCTGGTGATTTATATTTAGGTATACAAACTTACTGGGATCCCGTTGATGCCTTGAAATCCTGGAACTCCCATTGGGCCCTGAAGAAAAAGAGCACACGTTATATTTCACTTCATCAATCTGTATATTTCAATTACCTGTGAGATACTTTTCACTCCAACATTTTCAGTCCTGGACTCTAGCTTTTTTATCTCATGCAGATTCTCTCTGACCGCAGGGATCAGTGAAGATAGGAACTGAGCATCTGAGCTTGACTGGATGCCAAATGAGTGTTTCAGGAATGTTTTAATCAGGCAATTTAAAGTAAAAATATAATCTCATACTGCACATCTGGGGAAAACAAGATGCCAGGAAAATAAACAATCCAGTATAAGTTAACTCTCAGTGTCACACTTGACCTTCCAAGAGCTTCAACAGGACTTCTGGGTTTTTCTCTCTATACTTGGATAGCACTGCCCAGAGATATGCAGACCACTGTATTAACTTCAGACCACCCCTGGCTGACTTGTAAGTAATTACTACTTTGTTGATTTTACTGCTCTGCTCTGGTTAGTAGCAAAACAGACTGTGTAAGCAGAATATCCAGCCTAAACTGCTCTTGCTTTGGAAAAGTAAAACATATTGCTTCCACGAGGGATAAAGAGATAGGATCTTATTGCATGTTGGTATTGTATATATATCCATCTCAATGGAAAGAAACAGCAGGTCTGGAGTAAATAAGGGATATTTTCAGTGCAAGGAAATTGGTTCTAATCATTGAAGGCCAGTTCCTATACTGAGTTTCTGTGTCTTCCAAAAGCTAAGTTTAATGATTTCAGTGTTATCTGCTAGAATTAGGAAAACGCTATCACTCATATCGGCACTCAGTCCTTGTTTTGAATTCTCCATTGCCTTTCAGATGAATGCAACACTGAAGCAATGACCTTCGTTGTTATCATTTTTGGTTTACTTGGTTCTTTGTCTTATGAGAAAGGGTGGCTAGAACTCCAACCTGTTGACTAATATTAAATGAGAAGACGGTGTAGCTGCAGCATATGAAAGTACAATTGAACTAGTTTTTTTCTAGCTAGCTCACCTATCAGTAGCTGGGAAAACATGGAAGACAAACTCTGCTCTGCACGTCCTGGTACCTAAACTATCTGTCTTTTCTTATTTGCACACATGACCGAGCGCCTTGCATCAAGTAGATGCTCTGGTAGATGCTCTGGGATGGTCCCAGAATGCAAGACCCTGTCCTGATGTCCCAGACTTCCTTCAGATTTTAGAAACTAGGCACAGCATGCAGGACTTCCTCTGTGTTTTAAGCTTTCAAGCTGTTGTCCTTGAAACATTCCTTTTGTCCAACNCATAGGCATAGGAATCTCATCCCAGTCCTTGCATCAGACAATATCAGACATCCCCATTTTATAATCCATTACATAACCTCTGTCAGGCCTCGTGGTGGGAGCTTATACACCACTCTGGCCTATGCAGTGGGACTCAGTAAGCCCTCTGCATGAAACTCAAAACTCAAGATGCGAACGCATGCCTAGTGCACAATGTAAACTTTCCTTAACGTGAACTACCCACATGTATCCGCTCTTTATTATGGAAAGTATTTGTTCATACTTCCATTCATTCTTTTCCCTTGCTCCAAACTCCCTTTTTGATACTTCCTTCCTAAGAAAAGACAGTAGAACAGATCCTAAGGGCATTAAGACATTTCTATGCCTGCTGTTCTGCCCATTATTGCACACTGCATTCATTGACACCCACGCCTTATGGGTTATTCCATTTAATGTGACATAGTTTATAATATTCTTTCTGTTACAAGTAACTTTGCATCTACAAAACTGAAGTGCAGGTTTTATTTAGTACCCATTCATTTTGTTTTTCTAGACAGCAACTCAGGATCTTCTACACAGGAACCAGCTCCACGTCTCTCTGAACATAGTGTGAATAACACCCATCTATCCTGGGGCATGTGAAGTGAAAGACTACTTGAAACAGCAATACTCACCTGGTTATGGTTCATCTACCAGGATGGCTACAACATTCAGCAACTTTAGGAACCATATTCTCATTCAAAAACAAAAGCAGTTCTCTAAAGGTACTAATGAAATGCTGTTGTGTTCTTATCCCTGGGCAGGTAGTCCAAGATTATCTTTATTCAAAAATATATACAAGGCCATAGATCTGTTACAGGGACAGAAAAGTCACT